>CAHIKZ030004777.1:840000-850000 GCA_903632075.3 Acanthosepion pharaonis
TAAATATTGCACTTGTTTGAGAAGAAAGGCTTTTTTTTTAACTGTGAAATTAACGTTTACTTGGAATTAAAATGGATTGGATTACTAAGGCATATATTTGAGGAGATACACTTTAGCTAGGTCATTCGATCCAGATGCTGATAGACATTGATTTCACTGTAACCGCCCTCCTCCAAAAAAAAAAAAGAACAAAAAAACGAAAATCATGTCTACTCATACACATCTACCAAATAAAAAAAAAAAATATATATATATATATATATATATATATATATATATATATATATATATATATATATATATACAAGTATAGGATTGTGTATACGGAATAAATTCAATAAACAACAAATACTATTCTTAAAAGAGTGCTCAATACAGATTAGAGCAAATATAATCATTTATTCGAAATTATAACATAAGAATATTATAAAATCACTACAAAATGGCTATTTTTGTAGTGATTTTATAACATTTTCATGTTATAATTTTCAAATATCTATCTATCTATCTATCTATCTATCTATCTATCTATCTATATATATATATATATATATATATATATATATATATATATATATCACAGAACTGTCTAAGAACTGTCGAAATGATCTTTAAGTCCGAGTGATTTTGGCTTGTATATTTACCATAACAAAGAATGTATTTATTTGTCTTATGTAGATTATGACGGGTGCAGGACAACTCAACACTGTCGACTCAAAAACGCCGACAGAACGCTATCGACTGAACGACGGGAAAATTCAGCACCAGAAAAACATAACATTTTATCAGTAATTTATTACGGATTAAAACCATAATTAGTCAGTATTTTTCTTCAAATAAGGCACTTGAAAAGGCATTACGTAAAATATGAAACAACTTTTTTAAAATTATTTTTAATAAAGTAAATCGTAAAGAAAGGAAATAGAGATCCGAATAGTAATAGAGGATAGAATAGAAATAGCGATCCGAATAGTAATAAAGGATAGAGTAGAAATAGAGATCCGTATAGTAATAGAGGATAGACTAGAAATGGAGATCCGAATAGTAATAGAGGATAGAATAGAAATAGAGATCCGAGTAGTCATAGAGGAGAGAAAAGAAATAACGGTCCGAATAGTAATAGAGGATGGAATAGAAATAGCGGTCCGAATAGTAATAGAGGACAGAATAGAAATAGCGGTCCGAATAATTAAAAATAAGTGTGTTCTTTTGAATTATTTTTTATACTTTAAATTACTTTACTAAAAAATAAATTTCTTTACGAAAATAATTATAAAACTTGAAATTTTTCTTATTAGCTTTTTATATTGTGACGAAAAAAGGAGCTCAGCCAAAGAATTTCCACGAGCCGCATATTGAATGAGAGCCGCATTAAGAGCCGCATGTGGCTCAAGAGCCGCGATTTTCTCACCCCTGCTACACTATATAATGAGGATTTAGGAAATTAAGTTTTACTTATATTACTTACATTATTCGGACTGTTATCTTCATCTTCATTGCCATATTTCGACATTTCAGTACGCACCGGCCTTCTTCAGGTGATTGGAAATTCGAACCTAACCCTTTATTTCGTCCACTGGGATAAATTATTCTAGTTCCACCTGCCATAGCTCTTCCGGATGTTTCAGCTGTTTCCTAATAACTCAACTCTCCAAGTTTTGGTTCCACTCTGCTGCAGCCTGGTATTGAACTCACAACTCAGGGTCTAATCACTGGATCTAACCAACGCCTTTATCCACTTGGCACAGTGGATATGGCAATGAAGATTGTATAACAGTTCAAATAATGTAAGTAATCATAATACCTCATCTCAGAAATATAGACAGTTATTTATTTAAATCTTCTGAAAATTCGATACTTGTTCTCTGTCTTAAGGCCACTGGTATTTGTAATCTATGCTGTTTCTTATCTGTTATCTGTAAACGCGCATGCGCGGTCACCACTATCTCAGTCTTTCAGATTCATTGTTATCCCTGGTTTATTTGGATAAAGTGAAGGAATCCGAAGTTAAACATTTATTGCGCCGCTTGGCTATGAAGATATGCGACAGAGCTGAAAATAAATGTTGGCCAAAGGGAAATTGTGCGAAGAGGGGGGGCCGACTACATTCTCTATTTGTAACGTAATTTCCTTTAAAAGAGAGAATCGTCATATGATAGGCCAAAAACTGGTATCTCTAGCTCACAGGTAACAAATGTGAGTCGCTTACAGATAATGAAAAAAAATACCGAACATTTTATTATATTTTTGAAAATCTTTACAAATATATTTTTACGAGTGAGACATTACGCAAAAAAAAAAAAAAAAAAAAAAAAACGGGAATATTTTAAGCATCATTTTGCAGATATGAATTTTTTGATTAAGGGAAAATTTCAAAATAAAATAAAATGAATCAGGTAATACATTAAATGAAATAAGCCTATCGTATTTGACGGAAGATAAGATACACTTAAAAAAAAGAAAATGGCTGCAAAAATGCCATATTACAATTCAGGTACCTCCAGCGCATATTTAAAAAAAATTTAAAAGTGAGATTTTTCATTTTTTTATAAAATGGAAAAAAACGGTAAATTTTCTTGACGCGCTAAGAAAAAAAAATACCCACAAAATACTTTGATCTTTCCGCTTAATAATAACATAAGCATTTACACGATAAAATTTTGTTTTCGGCAGGGTTGACGTCTTTTTCATCAAGCTATGCTCTTTTTTTAGCTATCTTGTGGAGGTACCTGTTATACCTCGGGAAGCCCGAGTCCGTTTTTTTTGTTCAAATGACATTTTTTATTATTATTATTATTATTATTATTATTATTATTGGCTTTTTAGACCAATATTTGTTTTTTAATCCGATGCTGGGTAAAAACTAATAATCGAAGCAAAAAAATGTAAATTTCTGTTGCTTCCACTTAATTAAATTAAAAAAAAATACAATAAAATAGACAAAGCTCTTCCCCAGATACCAGACACCAAAGTGATAAGAGCATTTGATATTTTTTTCAGTTATTGCACGTATTTCATTATCAGTTTATTAATATTATTTTTCCTTTGATTTCTGTTGTATACACATTTCCTTCCGGGTCACAAACAAGCCATAAATAACTTCATGACATTTTCCAGTAACCATTTTTGTAAAAAAAAAAAGAAACTGAAAACCTAGTATCACACATATTTTACATAGGTAAAGTTCTTCTTAATGTTCGAGCTCTACTTGTGAGTATAAGTTCATGTAGTTCTTTAAAGAATGGGCTACCAGGAATCCCTTCAATAAGTTCATCGGAACCTTGTCTAATCAAACCGAGGGCTCCAACTACAACTGGAATTATTGATCTCCTCGGGTGCCACATTTTTGAGATTTCCATTTCAAGATCCTTGTATTTTTATAGTACTTTGAAGATTTTGGAGACACATTAAAATCTACAGGGACTGCCATATTAATAAGAAAGCATATTTTGTTCTTGTGGTCTTTGATCACGAAGTCTGGACGATTAGCTTTGATTGTTCTGTTGGTGTGTTTTGTAAAGTCCCATACAATTGTTCCAGGTCCTATGTTTGTAAGCGGGTCTTGAGGATATAAATACCAGTTTCTTGCAGTTTCCTTCCCGTGCAGATATTGGCCCACTCTGTCACGTCGAGTTTTATATTTATATCCGTGATAGTCCAGCATTCACTGTTATATACAAGGGCGGATAACACATAGCAATCAAACACTCTTACATTTGTTTTTTTTTGTTAGTCGGATACGTGTTCGAATTTCGATACGACCCTTTCCATTCAATTTTAAAACCGTTCAGACATATCTGAATTCTGCACATGATTGATGCCGAAATCTTCAATTTTTAAGTCTAATTTAGAGCTTTTTTCTCTTTCAGATGACCATATATTCTATCTTCTGAACTGATGGTTAGTCTTTTTTTCTCGCTTTCTTCTACTGCAATGCCGAGGAGGTCGTGAGGTTTTCTTCCCGATTCAGCCTTAAAGACAATGTCATCTGCGTATCTTATATTGATAAGATTTCGCCCACCAATAACAAATCAGATGAGGGCCTTCATATATTTTCGGATAGCATCGCTGTTGAGGTTAAATAAATGTGGGGATCACTGCGTATTGAAATAAAATATTTTTTCCTGAACAAGCCCATAGTTTAGTGGTAAGAAAATCTTTTAAGAAATAAAATCCAGTCGTTGATGCATTAAATGCATAGAGTGTTAAAAAATACTAATTTAATTTGTGAAGATTTTATTTGCTATTGATTGTGGATTAAGCAATCAAATTAAATCTCTTTCGATTATTTCAGATGAGATATTAAATGTCGTGAAAAGAAGAATCCATGCGTACTTTCTTTGTTTCAGATTCGACGAAAATAAACTTTTATAACGGTAATAAATCTTTATAATGATGAAAATTGATTTATATTTCATAGAAGACTGAATTCTGTAAATATCGCAAATCACGTGCGATTAGCCAATATATCATACATAATTTGACCAAGTGTGTACATATATATATATATATATATATATATATATATATATATATATATATAAGGTGATTGAAAAAGAAATCATCATTTAAAATGCTTATAATTTATAAAATAGAATTTTTTACAAGGAATGGGTATGAAATGAAAGCTTCAGCATGAGTTGTTATTTACAATTCGCTATAGATACGAGATTTCGCTACCAGCTTCTCGAACCACACCGGTATCGCGTCAACTGATTTCACCAGGAACACTTGTTGTATGGAAGACAGTTTCTTGAATTCTCCATCAAATTATTGAAGTCTTCGTTTGGTGTATTATAATGAGTATTTAACGAACGCCAATGAAAATAGTCGTAAGTTGTAAAAATCATGACGCCTAGCTGGGCATTCACACATAAAATAGGGAGTTACTTTTTCAATCTACTTATTCTCACACATACGCACAATATATAAATATATATATATATATATATATATATATATATATATATATATATATATATATATATATATAATTATAGATAACTAGACTCATTTCGATAACTAAAACATCAAAAACCTCGAATTTTTGTTTTGCTAATAATCAAATCAATCTCGAGGGAAAAAAAGGTTTAAAAAAGAAAGAGGTACAAACATGAACTTCTGTCGACAAAAAATCGCACAGATGCAGGTCTGAAGCCAAAAAAAAAACCCGATACGAGTAAACAACTAACTAACAAAAGAGCTCAATACAACCGTAGAGCAGACCGAGATACACCTAGTGAGCCAGACAAACCTACCTAGGTTTCACCTAAACGGATCGTCAGGGAAAGTAAGGCCTTAGGTGAAACCTAGGTAGGTTTGTCTGGCTCACTAGGTATATATATATATATATATATATATATATATATATATATATATATATATATATATATATATATATATATATAAAGATTACCCGATATATATATATATATGCTTACAAGTTAAATAGATATATGTCCTTAGCCGATATATATATATATATATAAAATGAACTACAATCATTTAAGACATTTTTTATGTTTATACATTCTTTTTATACATACAAATTACATTACATACATTTACTCAAATGCTCTGTTTATAATAAGTTATTGAATGTCCGAAAAATTTTCACAGACAATATTCATGCTCCGACAGGAATGTGTATCCTAGACGGAACCGTCATATAGCCTGACGTGCCTTAACCGATTGGGCCACAGAGGAGGGTTCCGTTAGCAAGGTCGATTTTTATTTTTTATTATAAACAGAACATTTACTTAAATATTTGTATGTATAAAAAGTACGTATAAACGTATATTCGTATCTATAAAAAGAACGTATAAACATATAAAAAATGACTTAAATAATTGTCGGACTTTGTCTATTTCATAATGTATGACATCATTTGTTAACATTTGGATACGCATTGAGCAGATATGAATGAATGAGAGTAAATCATGGAGAGGTGTGTTAAAAAACAGTAAAATCGACCTTGCTGACTGAACGCTCCTCTGTGGCACAATCGGTTAAGACACGTCAGGCTATAAGACGGTTCCGTATAGGATACATGTTCGATTCTTGGAATACATATATATATATATATATATATATATATATATATATATATATATATATATATATATATATATATTCCTTGCAAGGTCAAATGGTTGATTTATAGATTAGAAGGATGGACTCAGGCGAGAAAAAAACTTTCTGGTGCGACACAGAGAACCAACTTTCCTTGCTGTAGATGAAGCTATTGATTCAATATATTTGTTCCATTTTAGGTCAGCGTACAGCATGATATCAAGCAGGCGCATAGTGGTGCTCTAGTGGAGTTGATTAGCCACATTCTAATGAGAGCAGTTTTATTTTCGAGGCATTAAAGTTTACCAGCCATTTTCTGCCCCAGTCAACCTTAGATGTGAAATCCTTTTTGAGACCAACGACCAGGTTAGTTTTTTCAGCGATACCGCATTTGCTATGGAGGCAGGAGTAAAAATTAGTGATGTCTATGTAGATGCCTGCTTGGAAGATCGTTAATGAAGTTCAGAAAATGTGTATGTCCAAAGTAGAGCCTTGGGGAACATCAGCGTTCGTGAGAAAGGAACTGGAGGAGAATCTGTTTAGGACGACCTTCATTACACGTTTTCACAGGAATGATTGTATTAAAACAAATAATCGTCCTGAAAATCCGTATCCCTGAAGCGTACGAAGAAGGCCGGCACGCCAAACTCTATCAAGCTCTTTAGAGATGTCAAGTGCCATGGCTCGAGCTTTTCCATTGTTGTGGAGTGCTTGGGAAAAAAAAACATTCAGTTATGACTGTGAGCACATCAGGCAAAGCGGAAACCATATTGTCAGAGAGCAGGTCATGAGATGTAAGGTTCTTAATCCCTTCGGCGATGATTAAAGCCTCGAAGACTTTACAGAACAGTGGTAGGAGACTGTTAGATAGATGGCTCAGAAAGGTCTCCAGAGTTCTTGAAGACAGTGACAATTGATGATGACGTCCAACCGGCTGGAAAGCAAGAGTCGTTGAGACAGTAGTTATATAGGTTGGAGAGGACAGGAGTCAGTTCAGGAGCACATTTCTTCATGGCAACGGCTGGTATCCCGTTCCCACCACTAGCCTTATGGGAGTCTAACTTTAAGACGATGCCCAATGCTATCAATGGGATTATGGGAATCTCGCTCAATAGAGCCTCGGTTCAAGGGGGAAAACCGGGTATGGGTTATCGAACGAGTCGAGCGTTAAATTGGATGACAATTTCCGAGCAAAGCATTCAGCCTTATCAGCTTAGGAAGTCAGGACTTCCAATTGATTGAATAAAGGAGGTATTGTGGATTTGCTGTTGTTCAGTACGTTCTTGCAGAGACGCCAATAATCTTTAGAACCGAAGTTGCAAGATGCAATACGTTGTGTCATTCTTCCAGCAAATAGTGATTTTGCTTCATTGAGGAAATGCTTGCACTCATTACGGGCAGAGACAAAGAGATGTCTGTTGCAGTCAGACATGTCGCTACGGTACAGACGGAAGAAGTGATTCCAATGGGCAATAGCAGCTGAGAACCAAGGGTATGAGCGCGATATAACTTTATATTTTCTTGTGGGGATAAAGCCTTGATTCAAGCTTTTACCCAGGAGGAGACAGCGAAAAATGGATTTTTGGACGGGTAGATTGAAGGTCACATTTCAGGGGGCATGTCGAGGAAAATCACGAAACGAGTTCCAGCCTGCTCGTTGATAACAGAAAGATTTTTTTGTTGGTAGGAGTTTTTTTTTTGCTGGGGCGGGGAGTAGAAGCAGATGTTAATAGACACTGCGGCATGATCAGAGATGCCAAGACGGCAGAGCTATATGGCACGACAAGACTCGGGGATCGAGGTAAAAGAGATCAAGAAGGGAAGGTTTACCAGCCTGATTATTGGGGAAACGTGTAGGAAAGTCAACCACATGAGTGAGGGATTAAGTAATTGAAAAGGGTTTCTTTGCCAGCCACTTGGTATGGTGGGCGTTAAAGTCACCGAAAACGAAAATATATGCAAATTGATGAAGAGACATAGGCTTGTCTATATTATCGTAAAGGAACCCCACAGTTTTGGGAGGATAGGGAACGATAGAGGAAGAAGAGGTGGCATACAGCATTGAGGAGAGATAGACTAAGACACGTGTACCAAGGTTCCGGAGATTCAAGAGAGATCTCCCTAGCCAGACTACGGAAGTCCCTGACGTAAACTCCCAGGTCATACATGTGGGTTTTAGAGTGTTTTCTAAGGAGAGGTAGGTAACCGGGAAGTAAGTGGGGATAGACGGGTTAAGGTTGTTCAGGCAGAGAGCTAGTATATCGACTTCTCAACGAGGAACAATTGCACGCTGCAGACGTTGCTTCGAATGCCGCTTGTATTGGAAAAAGAAATGTTACAGGTTTAGGTGATTTTTATAGAGCGGGATTAGGTTTACATCATTTATCGTTTGTTGTCATGTTGAGTAATGTTAGTAATGATATTGAAAAGACCTGAACTAATTGTAACAGACGGTCGTCAAATGTGACATGGACAGAAAGGAGCTAGCGCAGCTTGCAAAATGATGTGGCCTTAAGGCTACCCATGATAACCCGATATTATCCAACTTTTGATTAGTGTAGCCGCTCAAGTGTTAGGAGTCCTAACTATCAGCCGGGAAGAGCAACCAGAGAACTGTCAACCCGGTATCATCAGTATGAAGAGACGTTGCCACAGACTGCACACATCACAAGAGAATTACGACGTTACCACTACGGAGGCTAGAGAAATGGAAAAGTAAAAGTTCCGGGAACCACTTTATAAATAGAAAACAAAGAAGGGGCTTCTATAGCTAATCAAGAGAAAGGGGAGGAGTATCGACCGGGCGACAGGTAAACGTATATACTCCTATTATATACAGACAGAAAAAAGAAGAAAAAGCACGTAGTATACTAGACGTTCATAAACAACGTGTGAGACACTGAATTTAAATTTAAATATGTAGTTTCAACTCAGTTTACGTGGTAATATGCACTTTGCGAAGAAGTCAAGAATTACTCCACGACTGTAACCAGGAATTCACTTAGTGTCCACGGTTAGCATGAATGTTCAAACGACCTCATATTCAACTAAGTCCACAATAGAAAGTAAAATAACAAGAGCGGGTAGATTGAATTCACTACCATTGGAAAGAAAGAACACTTATGAAAACTAAAAGAATTAGCAACAGCAAACAAAAGAAATTAATACTTAAGTAAATACATTAAAATTTATTTTTTAAAAAATCGAAAAGGTACGTAAAAATGATTATAATGAAATTAAAATACATACATGTCAATCTGACAGACGCCAATAACTGAACAGCACGTGATTCTTAGACGATAGTGAAGAATGGAGTGATTCTTTCCTATTCCGTTTCATGTTCATGGAATACATCCCCAACTTGTAATCGCAAGACCGGGGGAGGAGGTAGTGCTAGGCTAGTGTTTGAAGTTTATAAGCAGTAAAGTCAACCTTGGCAACCGAACGATCATTTGTGGCTGAGCGGTCAAGGCACGTCAGCGTAAATGACGGTTCCGTATAGGATGCAGGTTCGAATCCTGTCAAAGGACGAATATTTTCTATGAAAATTTCTCGGACATTCAGGCCGGTAAATGTTATTTAATACTGTTTATTATAAACAGAGCATTTACTTAAATACTTGTATTTGATAGTTTTCTCACCATTTGGCTTGTTTTTCGCCCATTTTCCGATGCTCTCTCTCATCTTTATGCTGGTTTACCGTTTTTAACAAGAGTCGCAGTCTTTACAAATAACAGTGGTCATTCAGAGCTATTTAATGTTCAGGCGATCAATATAGAAGACAGCACATGGAAAAAAAAACAACCCCCCCGGCAAAAAAAAGCACCTGTCAGTTAATGTTGCAATAGATATGCTCCTTTGAGAGATGTGTTCTAAGCAAAGGTGGTATGTCCAAAGTTGCTTAACACATCTAATTGTAAATACCAGG
>CAHIKZ030004777.1:855000-875000 GCA_903632075.3 Acanthosepion pharaonis
AGCTCAATACAATCGTAGAGCAGACCAAAAGACAACCTAGGTAGGTTTGTCTGGCTCACTAGGTGTATATATATATATATATATATATACATGTGATAAGCTAAGAGAAAAAAATCGATACCCTTCAAGAGAAGAATTGATTGCGTTTTTTCGGGCTGAAGTTTTAACTAACTTGTAGTAGAAATAGCATATTGAAACTATTGCTAAGTCTACAGTCTCGTGCTAAACAAATTTTCTCTCCACACATATTTATAAGTCTACCATTCGTCCTTGATTTGAATTTTGCTGCCACATCTTGTCTGGTGCCCTTGCTATATATTTACAGAGTCTTGCCAAAATTCAAAGAAGAATATGCAATGCTATTGGTCCTGACCTGGCATCTCAGCTTCAGCTCTTTTCCCACCGACCTAGTTTCCGTGCGTTTTCCATAAATACTTTCAAGTTAGTTGTTCTGATGGGCATTACTCTCTTGCAAATATTCACTGGCATCCATTTTTAAAAGTTAATTTTATTCCCCCTCCCCTCACGGATAAATTATACATAGGGGAACTAGTTAGGACTTCATTAGAAATTTCACGTATTATGGGGGCTGTAGTAAAAATGATATGTAAAAATGTGTATTTTGGTGTAAGGAATAGCTAAGTTTAAGATAAGACTGACCGATGACCAGCATCCTCCTATCTCCACTTCTGACATTGTATTCTAAAAATAAAAAAAAAATACTTTCCTCTTTTGTATCAAGATTTTATGAATTTAAGCGCAATACTAGATTGACGGTAAGGTCTCATCATTTTACAGATGAAATGGTTAGAGGTAACCGCAAGTTCTATGCTAACAGTTTCTTCTCTCTCACTTCTCGCTTGTTGATCTCTCTTCCGGCCTCTTGATTCAACTTTGATTTTCAAAAATTTAAATGCCAATCGTTATCTTCTGTTTTGTCCTTGTTATTTTATTAGTTTTTCTCATATTCTGTATCACTCAGTAACTCCTTGCGTCTTAGTGGCTTTATTGCCTTGAAATGGTTAAAATAAACAAGAAACGTTAAGTAACTAAACATGTTTCGCTTTTATTAAAGTTTCAACAGAAAATGAAATATGAAGAAAAAAAGAAAGAAAAGTCTTGTAATTTTTACGTTATTCGTTTTTTATTTGTTAAGCAGAACCCCATCGAGTGACTGTCCTGTCAAGCAGCATTTGTGCGTATTCTCCATGAGTGTCTGTTTAACATAATTCTAGTTTGTTGGTACGGGATTCGTACGATAATGTGCATTCATTTGTGTACGTGTGTGAGTATATGTTTATCTATATTTATAAAGCCCCTAAGACGCAAATGAATTACAGATGTTTTAGAGAATGTGAGGAAAATAACTGTTAAAAATACAAGAAGACAGAAGATAACGATTGACATTGCATTTCAATTTTTGAAGATCGGAGCTGACTGGGAGCAAGAAGCTGGAAGAGAGTTCCATAAACGAGAATTGCGGTAGAAGTACCAAGTTCTACACTCTTTAAATAAAGGTAAACATTCTTAAAGATGTTTTACATCGGTATACATCCTTAAAGCATTTATAAAACATAGGTATATATCATGAAAGTACTTATACAACATAGGTATAGATCCATAAAGAGGTTTAGCTCGTGACGAATACATGAAAGAGCATGCATCTGTAAATAAATTAATAACAAATTTGTTTATTCCAACATCAGAGCATAAATTATGACTCGTGTATGATACATCAGATTGTGTTTAGTTTTCTGCTTTTTACAACACTGGGGCGTGTCACTCTCTGAAAAGCGTCAATTAATATCGATCTTACATATTCAATATCGGGAATTATACGATCGATTGAATGAAATTGAAATATAGTTTTGAACTTTTTTTTCTTTTGAAACTGACTAATGAAGATGAATAGAATTTTTCATTTACTTTCATTTTGCGAACAATATTAAAAAAGAAATGCCATACTTTTCTCTCTAGCGTATGTAAACAGAGCCGTTATATATATATATATATATATATATATATATATATATATATATATAGCTTCCTTATATTTTTTTATAAGAAGTGTTAATCATTGAATATTAAAAAAATCGTGTTTCAAAAGTTATATAATTATCTTCAATCACTAATTGCGATGAGAAATGCATACTTTTATTAAATGTTTTTTATCATATTGTCTGCGCAGAAGTTTTGCTGATTCCGTTTTATTTGCAAATATTCTTTTCATAAATGATTATTCGTATTTTCTTATGAAAATAGACATATTTCACGTAATAATATTTATGCTGACGTTTTCCTCGTTCTTGAAATATTTTTCTCTATTTAATTATCTGCACACACACACACACACACACACACACACACACACACACACACGCGCGCGCGCGCGCGCTCGCGCACCCACACATTGTATCAATGTTCTTATCGAGGTTTGTATTTATTTACGCTATTTACATTGTTCGTAGTATTGTCCTGATCTTTATTGTCATATGCACGAACTTTCGACCGTTGTAAGCTCCGAGATTCCTCAGTTGATTGTAATTTAGAACCAAACCTCTTTATTTCGTCCACCGGGTTAGATTGTTCTAGCTCCACGTGCCAGGCCTCTTCCGGATATCTCACTTTCAGTTATTTCCCTTAGTAACTCAACTCTTCACTTTTTTTTTTCTTCACCACTGCTGCCAACTCTTTGATTGCTTGATTACGCTGGATTACTTCAATTAAAACAACTTTTATCGACTGGACCATGTGCCGAAACATCGTGAATAAAACAACAAAGATGAGGTCTACAGTCTGAACAATGTAAATAATATCAATAGTTACAATAATTCATCACAGAAATATAGAGAGATATCGAGATGTATATTTTATGTAAATATCCAATCGTATACATCAAGTATCAAAACTGGTATCAAAATGAGATAAATTTATCTCTGAATTTCTGGGATGCGCAGGTATTATTATTTAACTACCGTAATTCAATATGTATGATACGCCTTCATCCATGATAGGTACCCCTAAAATTGTGTGGGAAAATGCTTCTACTCCCGCTCAATACGCACTCCTTTTTTAGTAATCAAACCCTATAAAGTTTACCTCTCCAATTTCATTACGGGCAGCGTTTCCTGCCCTTATTGAAGCTGTAATTGAAGATGTTTATCAAAATTTCCGATTATTACGGTTCTAAAAGGAAACGAAAATACCTATCTTGTGCCTACTGCGCAGTCTCATTAACCTGTTTTTGTTCGATAAAATGTGCAATCTATCGGATCTGTAAGTAGCTTTTCACAAAAAATGGTTTTAAACATAGAATAATATTCTAATTATGTTTTATGATAATTCTTATTTTATTTTACATTTGTAAGTATTGTTACGTACATATAATTGTATTTGACGTCCTTATAGGGTAGCAGTCACCGAATGTTAGTGTCAAATTGTCGTATGTTTGTGGTGAGTAGTCATTTCGCATCTGAAATCGAATTACAAAACGGTAATTAATTGAAGATTTTTGTAGCTGTGCATAATACGCACACTTAATTTTGCTTATTATTTTTTAGAAATAATTCGTATTATACATGGGGAATTGCGGCATTTTTATTCGGACTGTGGTCCTCACCTCTGTTGCTGTTATCACTGCGTTTCAACCGTTGTGATCTTCAGCCTTCATCAGGTGTATCTGGGTAACCTACAGGGAAATTTAATTTCTTCATTAATATTTCCCAATGTTCATTCGTCCTGGGTATGACGATAAACTACATCCACGAGATATTGATTATGTACAAAACATGTATTTATAAAACATACGGTTGCCCTGATAGTATAAAATTATGTAGAAAATATCTGTATTTGAAGGCATAAAAATGCGTTCAACATATTTAAATTTTAATACCAGCAATATTTTTAGGAAAAATTATTATCAGCAATACATTATTATCAGCAATACAATTTTGAAGGAAAAAATATATATTACCATCAATTAAAATTTGTCCGCATTAAATAACACATTGAGTTTGACGTGCCGTAAAACAAATCAAACCAACCAAACCAAATGTTCATTCCGTTGACAAAGACATTTTCTAGCATGATTTGCGCAGAGTAACTTCAGTTTCGACATTAGATGAAAGTTGTTAACTTCTTATTCCTGGAAAGACTCATGGCGACTAATTTTATTACGATAACGGTAATAGTAATATTAACAATATTAGCCATTTCCATATAAGGAAATATTCAGCTTTCATTAACCGAGCAGCCTGTGTTACTTTCGGTTGAAATTTATAAAATATTTATATTAAAATAGTTTCCAAAGAAAAGGAGTGTCTCAAATCCAGTAACTGTTATTGATCTTTCCAGTTTTGAGGTAGGCTTTCTTCGCTAAATTTGTTCGATAATTGCGGCTCTTAGAAATATGTTGGTTGAACTACTATTTTCATCATAATATGAACAGTAAAAAAGAAAAAAAAATCAAGCTTTATAATTATTTACTGGGTATGAATTGGGACCCCATTGAATTAAAACGTAAGTTTAATTTTATTAATTTTAATGTGTAGGTAACAAAAAATATAGATGTGGCTTTCTTCTAGTCTTCTTTATCGTATGTGGCTCTTACAATAAGTAATTTTGGCCACGCCCTGTGATACTGTATGGAGAGTCAATATCATGATAATATTTTTTTTCTCCGAATTACAAGTGATGTCGATTGTAGTTATTGCTTTTGTTGAAAGATCTCAAGAGAAGTGGTTTCTGTTATTTGGTAAATTTATTTGTTTTTGATTATGTAGCGCCAGTCTACGATGTTCTAAAAAGAATAGTGTTCGTTAAGACCTATAGGCTTTTTTCGCTTGAAGTTATTTTTAATCATTGACCTGAGAAAACGATGGCGTTTGTGAAAGTACTAGAAATTTCAAGTTCCACACTAATTGTGCCGTTCATGATTAAAATGCGGCCTTATGTTGTCGAGATGCCAAAATAGCAACGTTTGAGACTTTAATCCACAGGTATATCATTTGTGGCTTCACGTTGTTCGAATTAATCAAGATTCTCTTTGGCAGACATTCCGTGTCAATAATTCCTTTGTTTCCTTTGCGAGCAAGATATTCTGGACCGAAAGAACTATTTTGAAATTTATTTCATATACGAAACATATATGCTGTGATATATTTTATATTTGGGACGAAATCTTTGTTTTATATATATTTCATTTAATGTCACGGTCAAGGAAAATGCTATGGCTTTTTATTCTGTTTTCTAGTGTTAGTAGAGATTTTATTTAAAACATTTCATTTCCAAACAAGGTGATAATGCCACAAAGGCACAATGTAGTACTGGGAGTGGAAAATAATTAGAAGAGATTAGTGAGAAGAAAGGACAATAAACGAACAAGATTCTGGAAGAGAGAAGATGCCGATTGACATTGTATTTAAATATTTTGAAGATTGTGGGTGGCAGGGAAGCAATAAAGAAACAGTGATTAGTTCTCATTCGATTTTTCATGAGTAGGATCTATTTCAAATGAGTTAATTCTCTCTAGCATATTTGAGATGGCACTGGGATTGAACACAATACTACAAGAAAACAGACGTGGCTTAGTATGTATGGCAACTAAACTTGGTCTACAATTTTGAATGAAAAGTCAGATAATAAATTCTTTAACAATCAGAAAAATGGACTGTCAGTAATCAGGACTTAGCCGATCTTTTCTAACAGAAACGGGCGATTACATATAAAATGCCACCTTATTGTTAATTATTTCAGTAAAATACTTTGAAAATGATTTATCCAAAAAATGTTTTAAATGTTTTTTCTAAAGCAAATATTATCGATAGAACAATAAGGAGAATATGTATCCCCATCCTGGGTATGACGCTAAACTACATTCGCGTCCTGGGTAAGACGATAAACTAAATCCAACAGCAAGGCATCTGATCAGGAGGTTTTGAGGAGTATGGAACCACCTCTTAATTTCTGGTGTTCCCAGGTCCACCCTGACCCGGGGTGGTAGCTCCTGCTAGGGTTCCAGCTATAGGCAAATAGTTACCCCCCCCCCAAATTGGAGTCAAAACACTATGAAAGTGTAAAAATAGGTTTCATTATCAGCAACCAATTTTTGTAAAAATATTACCAGAAATTGGAAAAAAAAATATTACCAGTAATAAATATCCTGACGGCATTAAATAATCCATTGAGGTTGATATGCCGTAAAACAAAACAAACCAAACCAAACCGAATATGAATCCTAAAGCGATTATTTACACTGGTAATATGTACCTAGATTGTTAATCGTTTGGGAATAGCAGATGCTATAAGCTTGGATGTGCGGTGGTGTATTGGATAACCGCTCGCAATTCGAAGTCGAAGAACTGAGTTTCAGTTCCTTTCGGCTTCGTTATATTCACTTACGCGCAAAAAGATATGCCAAAGGTATCTCTTCCCCCAGCTCTGGGTTACTTAGTAGGAGTTGTATCAGTAAATAATTATTATCAGCAAACATTCTTACAATAAAAGAAAATAGGTTCTGTCTTTAAGTAAACTGCAAAACGTTGATAAGACATGGAACTTATGGTTTCTTCTTGCTATTTCAAATGTAAAATGCTGAGACCTTGTTACCAATCTAGTACTATGCTTAAATTCATAAAGTCTAGCTACCATAGAGAAGAAAGTTCATCAGAACAATTGTCATGAAAGTATTTAAAGAAAAAAAAGCGCAGGGAAACTACTTTACGAGAGTGGAAACGAGGCTGAAGCCGAGATATCAGATATTTTAATTTTATCAAGAATCTTTAAATGTATAGCATGAGCACCAGACAAAATGTGGCAACAATATTCAAAACAAGGACAAATGGTAGACTTATAAATATGTAAGATATGTACTGGCGAGAAAAATTGTCTAGCACATCATAGTGAACCAATTTTTTTAGTTGCAGACTTAGCAATTGATTCAATATATTATTTCCACTATATGTGACCTGAAAACGTTAGTCCGTGAAGGCGCAATTACTCTCTTGAAGGTTGTGTCTTTGTTTCTTGGCTTATCATTATATATATATATATATATATATATATATATATATATATATATATATATATATATATATATATATATATATGTTATATATATATATATATATATATATATATATATATATATATATATATATATATATATATATATATATGTCATATGTTATATATATATATATATGTCACAAGCACGAACAAAGGCATTACGAGTTCCCTCATAGATAGAAATTCATTTTCAAATGTATTTAATGCTTTATCTTATAATCTTCAGTGGCTTTATGTCTTTCTTGCTGAATTTACTCGTGTTTAGCGACTGGGTAGCAACCAACATTTTGCTCCACCTGTTATCCTTTCCTCTGTCTTTACCGCCTGTGTAGCAAACAATATTCTGCAAGAATCGAAACAATATTAATTAGTGTAAGTCGTTGGGCTCGAACTCTCAATTTCCTAGTCCTTATGTAGTTTCTGTACGCATTAAGTTTTCATTCTTTCTTGTAGAAAAGAAAGTTTCCTTTTTTTTCCGGCTGAACTACATTCTTTTCCCGGATTTATTTCACTTTAGTGAATGAAGTCCGCCACCCGCTAATGGTTGGTCATCCATAGGCCAGATTTATTGTTCTATAAAATGCGCAAAGGCGATTTTCCGACAAAACGACGGTCAGCTGACGAATGGAAAGTGAAGAGAATGAATGAAACGGATAAAAGAATAAAAGGTAACCTTCATTTTTTTAAATGTCAGTGGAAATCCGACTGGATGATGTAGACCGTACCATTAAAAAAAAAAAAAAGCTCTATTGTTTCAGGAAGCCAGACCGCAGGGCGGAAGCTGAACGAACCAATACGTACGAAGCTCTTCTTGTAGACTGTGAAGACGTGATCTGAGAAATTCTTCAAATAATGTCTTGAAAATATAAGAGATTTTCCAGACAAAGGGCCGGCGGTGGTATTACTCTTGAAAATATTTCTATTGTGTAATGTGTCGACTGTTCTTTTAGAATAGTTATTGTCTATCTAAGATGTTGATTGCTTCTTTACCACTGGGATTGGTTCAATTTTGGATGATGGTAAAATCAGAATTTTAAGTTCTTGATGGTCGTGGCGGGATTTATTTTTCTAAATAAAAAATGCCGTCTAGAATACCGGTGACAAATTTACAAATTATGTAATAATTGCAAACGTTTTTAGAAAAGGTAAATAAAAATTTTTGCCTCGATAAAATAAAATATTTAAAAAAATAAAATATTTAAAAAAATATTAAAAAAAAATAAGATACCAGACTGAACATTTCTGCCACATGTGTTGTGGCACATTTGATATGTATTTAGAGATTCTATATAACATAAAAAAAGAATCTGCAATGCTACTGGTGCTGACCTGACATCTCGACTTCAGAGATTTTCTCATTGATCTGACGTAGCTTCTCTCTGTTTTTTCTACAAATGTTTTCATTGCAATTTGTTTGATTAGTTTTCCTTTTTGCTGACCCGTCTGCATGTATTAAAGCCAACTACTAGATTGGCAACTAGGTCCCACCGTTTTATTGTTGAACTGCAACCATCTATTCTATTTTAATAGTTTACTTTCACGCATTTCTCGCCTGTGCAACTCCCTTCCGATTTTTTGCTTTTCTGCCAACAATTATCTTAAATAATTTCTGCAACATCAATCGCAATGTTCTGTTTTTCTGGACTTTCTTAACTTTATTCCACTCACTAGGGACTCTTTCAATCCCTCTATCAACCCCCTCTGCGTCCTCGTGGTATTGTCGCATTGCTTAGGGTAAAACGATTAATAAAAGTATATACTTGTGTATAATTCAACTTTTACTAAGCATGTACATTTAGGAGAAAGCTGGTGAAGAACTCAAACATATATGGTCGGGTTTGTTCGGCCATATTGTTCAGTTTCAATCAATGAAAACTGCCGCAGCAGATGGATTCTTGTGAATTATTTTTTTTAATTAATTTCATTCCAAGCAAGGCAATATAGCTACTTACTGAGAGAGAGAGAGAGAGAAAAAAAGAATAGAAGATAATAAAAGGGCAGGATATAAGAAGACAAAAGATAACGATTGATATTGCATTGAAATGTTTCAAGATCAAAGCTGAATGGAAGTCAAGAAGCCGGAAGTGACTTCCACAAGCAAGAGGTTCGAAAGATAAAACGGTTAGCGTAGCAATTTCAACTGTAAAATAATGATGAGTCCTAACTGCTAGTGTCGTAATGCACTTAAATTCGTAAAGACATGTTAACAAAAGGGAAATCATGTCAGACGAGATACCATGAAAATGTTTATAGGAAAGGCTCGTGGTAGCTTAGTAACGGCGGTGGGAGAAGGACTGAAGACGAGATACTGTGTTAGGACCGATAACATTAAACATTCTTCTTTGTAATTTGTCAAGAATCGATAAACAAATACCAGAAGCACTAGACATGGCGTGACAGCAATATTCAATACATGGACGAATGATTAAATAAAAGAGGCTTTATATAAATTCTGGTGGGAGAAATTGTCTAAAACGACACAGAAAACCAAATTTTGGTTGGGTTAAGCATACAATAAGCACTCTAATGTTAGTTTGTGCAATGATTTTCAGTGAATTATGTGAAGATATTTCTTGAATCATTTTAGAAACTTGTTTCATATAAATTTGATTTATATAAATTTGTTTTTATATACTTTTTTATATTTTATATTATTTAATTATATACGAGGGTCATTCAATAAATAAGGTGGATTTTTCGGTATAAGGGCTTCTAATACAGATAGAAGCTTACTTTTTTATTTTGTTTTTTTGTTTTATATCTTTTTCACATGGATTTAATTTCTTTTGCAGATTAAAAAACTTTGAGAGTTTTGGCGATAAACAAAGATGGCCGACCAAGAAGCATGCTCCAGGATTGAACAGCGGTCAGTTATCAAGTTTTTGGTTGCTGAAGGGTGCAAACCAGATGAAATTCATAGGAGAATGTCAACTGTGTATGGTGTCAACAAATGTCTACAAGTGGGCTAAATTGTTTAAAGAAGGACGGAGCAGTGTTGAGGATGAAGACAGGCCTGGGAGGCCTACAGAAGTGAGGTCTCCTGAGTTGATCGAATCAGTCAATGACCTCAGTTCACAGTAGTTATTCTGTCAGACTGAAGTCTGACAGAAGAACTACTGTGAACTGCTGAGGCAGGTCAAGAAAGACATAAAGAACAAACGCAGGGGTCATCAGTCAGAAGGAGTCATCTTGCATCATGACAACGCAAGGCAGCAGCCCAAACGGTGCAGACCATCAACGAGCTGGGCTGGGAACTGCTCCCTCATCCCCCTTACAGCCCAGACCTTACCCCTTCAGACTTTCACCTGTTTGGTCCCTTGAAAGCTTTCACGAGAGGCACGAAGTTTAAAAGTGACGATGAAGTCAAAAGTGTTGTGAGCGACTGGCTGAGACACCAGTCCAAAGATTTTTACGCTGAGGCAATACGGAAGATTGTGCACAGATGGGAAAAGTGTGTGACAGTGCTGGGAGACTACGTTGAAAAAATAAAAAGAAAAAAGTAAGCTTCTATCTGTATTAGAAGTCCTTATACCGAAAAATTCACCTTATTTATTGAATGACCCTCGTATTATAATTTTATATTGTTATATATTCAGATTAATACAGTTTAATGTTATATTATAGTTTTATTATAGTTTTGGTCGTTTAGTAAAAAGGACAGCCCAACATGCAAATTACAAATTGGAGATACTTAAATCAAACAAGTACAATAATTAATATATCTGAGAATTGTTTAAATAGAGAACGAAAAGTGCTACACTGAAATCAGTAGGCGTATTAGGATTACGAAAGATACCTTCAAAAAAGCTAATTAAGAAACAGAAAGAAATTCGTTAGAAACAAAGAAAAGAGTATTGGACTGTTATATAATATCAATCCTCCTACATAGCAGTGAATAGCTTGATAATCTCTTTACAGATGAAGAAGAGAATTGAAGGAACAGAAATGTGTTTCTACACAAGTAGTCTGAGAATACTATGGCCAAACATTTGAGCATCGACAAAGTATGAAAGCAAATGGAAACAAAAAAAATACTTTAATTTAAAATTAAGACAGATTAAATTTCTAGGGGGCATAATAAGGAAATAGGGTTTGGAAATTTGTTACTCACAAGACAGATCACTGGCAAGAGGGAGAAAGAAAAAAACGCATAAACTATCTAGAGAGTTTGAGCAAATAGATGGCGGAGCTAGATTTAGGAGAGATAACATAATGAAAAAATATTAAGATCTATGAAGGACAGCAAATTATAGAGAACCATCTGTCTTTCGAACACGTAGGCACGTGAATATATATATATATATATATATATATCCTACATACAGAGAACGGTTAAGAATAAAAAAAAACGGAAGAGTAGATAGGAAAACTGAATCAGGCGGTCACAACAGGAAGAGGCATCATCATTACAACTTAGAGCTACAGAGACCAATTAGAAAAGATCCAACCCAATCCATAAGACGTTTGGCACGTGAGAGCCACAAACAGTCCAGAGAGCAGTAAAATGAAATGAAATCCTACGTGAAAACTCTGAGACATATTGTTACTCCAGGACAGAAAGTTAGAAGTTTAGAGAGGGTGAAGATAATCTTGAATAAGTTGGAAAATGACCTTTTAATAGAACTGAATTGGAAGTTTTTAGCTTCTGTTTTTGATTCATGTGAATTCCTGTGTAGGGAGGAATCATATAGTTTAAAAAAAAAATATATATATATATATATATATATATATATATATATATATATATATATATATTCAAACCTAGTGAGCCAGACAAACCTACCCAAGTTTCACCTAAGCGGATCGTCAGTGAAACTGAAATAAAAAGGGATTTTCTCGACAGACTTTCATGTTCCTGGCTCTTTCTTCTTTTAAACCCTTTTTTTTTCTTCGGGAATGATTTGAGTATTGGTAAATCAAAAATTGAAGGTTGTTCGAGACGAGTATAGTTTGATTTATATATATATATATATATATATATATATATATATATATATATATATATATATATATATATATATGAAAAGTGTATATAAATATAAATAAATATATATATGTATAATTATTTATATATTATATGCGCGGTACTTTTTATTAGAAAGCGCTCAATATCAGAGATAGAGCTAACATATTTGGTTGGATAGATCTGCGTTTGTGACCCTGTGTTTCACGCTTTAGCCATCGTCAGACAAACTGATTAATGTTTTAAAAAATTTGGGTTTATGTAGATTGCGTGTATTGGTGTTATTGTGGAAGTGGTGGGCAAAATTTCGTCGTTTTGTCATTCATCGTACTAACGCAAACATCGATGTATGCAGATATATATATATATATATATATATATATATTTATACACGTTTCATTAAATAATATAGACAAGTGTTGTCTATTTATTTTATGTAAAATTTTTTCGTATCTTCTGATAAGTTTGGTAACATTATCATTAACCGAAAAAAGAAATTCACAATATTTATCCATTATTTTTTTAATAAAATCTAAGCTTTCGGCTTACTCAAGCCATTATCAAAGATGTAATTACAAACATATCAAACAATATACGGACACGACAGTGATGATAGTCTGTCATTGTTTTGTTTACATAGTGGATCACTAAGCAACGATGAACACGCGCATATAAGACGCTAGAAGCGAAAATCGCACCGCATCTCATGACGTCACACATGACTACACGAGAGTGAATTGTAGAATGAAATAAGGAAAGCCGTTGGTATAAACCAGTGGCTTCTGTTACCAATTATAGAAATTATAGACATTTAAGAATATTTGTAGAGATTCCATAGTTGATTTTGTTTGTTGGGTTTTAACTGTTTGATGTATAATGCTTCAAGTATTTTTAGTTTTTGTCTATTGTTTTTCATGTCGAAGTATAGTTGTGTTTTCGACAAGTATTTTACGGAATTGTGTGTGCGGGCAGGCATGTTGTTTTAAATGCCTAAAAATGTTAGAGTTTTCATTAAAATGTAGTGTCAAGCGTCGTGAAAGCGAGTTTGTGGTGTGACCAACATAAATATTATTTAATTCGTTTATTTAATATTTATATTTAATAGGACATGGCACATAAGAAGAAAAGAAAGATCAAATTCGGCATAAAGACACGAGTAGAGACTACTCAGACATCTTTACTCTTCTATTCGGAAGGATAATAAGACAACTTCAATCCCCTTCTCCCATTCCGAGGTGTTTATTATTTATTTCTTGAGCCGAGATTAGATTTGGCACAAAACTAAAAGTAACAATCGTCCATCAATGATCAAACTCGTTCTTCTGTCCTGGTGGCTAATCGACTTAGCTTGATAACCTTTATACGTTATAAGCGAACAGTTTTTATTTTCTCATTTAAGACGACCACAAATTACGGGGTGCGCCGTGAAGATCGAACACTAATAGATTAGCTCGCTGATCATTACTCCATTCTTATTTCCTGAGCTTAGCTTGCATTTGGCAGAAGTTTACAATTATGGTGTCTTCAGCGTATAGCGAACTCCTTACTACTGGTAATGGTTGGTCAACATAGCTCAGTGATCATTAGGCCATTTAGGTGTCTCCAGCAAAGAGCGAACTCCCTACACACTGGCAATGGTTGGTCAACATAGCTCAATGATCATTAGCCCATTATGGTGTCTCCAGCGAAGAGCGAACTCCCTACTCATTGACAATGGTTGGTTAACATAGCTCAATGGTCATTAGGCCATTTTGGTATCTCCAGTGAAAGCTGAACTCCCTACTCATTGGTAATGGTTGGTCAACATAGCTCAGTGATCATTACCACATTATGGTGTCTCCAGCGAACGGTAAACTCCCTACTCATTGGTAGTTGTTGGTCAACATAGCTCAATAATCATTAGCCTATTAATGGTGTCTTCAGCGAAGAGCGAACTCACTACTAATTGGTAATGGTTGGTCAAAATAGCTTAATGTTCATTAGCCCATTATGGTGTCTCCAGCGAAGAACGAACTCCCTACTAATTGGTAATGGCTGGTCAACATAGCTCAGGGATCATTAGCCCATTTTGGTGTCTCCAGCAAAGAGCGAACTCTCTACTCATTGGTAATTGTTGGTCAACATAGCTCAATGATCATTAGGCCATTATGGTGTCTCCAGCAATGAGCGAACTCCATACTCATTTGTAATGGTTGGTCAACATAGCTCAATGATCATTAGGCCATTATGGTGTCTCCAGCGAACAGTGAACTCCCTACACACTGTTAATGGTTGGTCAACATAGTTCAATGGTCATCAGCTCATCCTGGAGGATTGTGTTGGTAAGTTCTAAAATTATCTTTGATTTAGCCCAAGATGTGTAACCTTGTGGGTATCGATCTTATAATCTATAAATACAACTTACTGACAATAGATTTATGATGAGACACTTTGCTGATTATATTGTTATTCTAAATGTTAAGAAGCGGGAAAATAAAGCAGTATATTAGGAAAGGAGTTTAAAAAGTGGAACTGTCCGTTCATTCGTCTTTATTATCAGCTGGATTAAATAAAATATACATCATTTCTTCAGATGCTTTCTGACAAATGAAAGGTTGCCGTGCCACCGATATTCATTAGCGGATCGTTTTAATTTTTTTGGACTTTTTTTTAACACGATCCACGATGTGGGTTAATCGCATAAGACGCTTATAATGCAAGTTGTTTCGTTTAGATAAGAGGCGACGCTACGCCTGACATATACGTCTTCGGTTAAAATATAATCTATTTATACAATGACTCGTGTACCCGTGCCGTCAAATATGACGATATTTGTTAGAAACTTTTAATTGTGAGATTCAATGGAACAAGGCTTGGAAAATTTTCTTGAGGTTCATAAGAGAAGAGTTAATGAATTCACAACTGAATTAGAGGCTAATAAACAGTTTAATTAATCCGTTCTCTTTATA
Organism: Acanthosepion pharaonis; assembly: GCA_903632075.3. Lineage (NCBI taxonomy): Eukaryota > Metazoa > Mollusca > Cephalopoda > Sepiida > Sepiidae > Acanthosepion > Acanthosepion pharaonis. The sequence goes on from CAHIKZ030004777.1 coordinate 869,977, forward strand.
ATTCTTTAGACTTTTATGATATCTATGATTTATTGATTACAATTGTTATGTAAATCGCGTTGTGCTCGATATCGTTTCATATTAAAAATGGGTTGGAAATGGAAATATCTCTCGGAAGAAAAATGAATAGCTACAGAATGATAAAGACGCCGACGACAACGTCTATTTCAAGACCAACTTGAAGCAAGACAGTCAATTAATAGACAAATGCATCTGAGTGCCCCACATGAAAGGCTTTAACAAATAACACTGGAATCTAAGAAGCGTAATGGGTTGGATTAATTAAACGGTTAGTTGTGCATGGGAACTAATTTTGTCCAAATGCACATGAATATTTCAATTGTATAGATGACTAAAACGACTAAAAGAAGTAATAGTTAAAAATTTTACTAACTTAAGTTGATTTATCTCTTTCCCAGTACAAATGGGACAGAAAATATAGAATAAATACACATTGATATTTATTATATGTTGGGAATGACCGATATACTCTCTCTCTCTGTCTCCATCTATCTATCTATCTATCTATCTATCTATCTATCTATCTATCTATCTATCACACACACACCTATACAGATACACGCGGGCATGGCATGTGAATTTCAACTGGAAATCTTCATGTAAGCATTTGTTAAAGAGAATACATACATTTTTCTCATACAGGGTGTTTCAAAAAATTTGATATCCTTTGAGATGTAAATATCACAGAGAGTACATGATTAAGGCAAATGAAATTAAAAGGTATTAATGTTGAAGATCGTAAGATTTATTCTTCCAAATCTGAATGAGAAATTCAAAAGCATGTGGATTATGTGAACGATTTCACAAATGTTCAATATGCGAACCGCCTGAGACACGGCATTTTTATACCTGGAAAGAAAAAGATTAAAGATTAAAGAACATAAAAATACAAATAAGAAAAACACAAAAACATAAAGACATAAAAACATAAAACAAACATTAAACATAAAGATGCTATTAAAATTTGAAGTCATTTGAAGGAGATCTAACAAAGTTATTAGATTGCGAAATGATATCAAATTTTTTGAAACACCCTGTATTTTTAAATAATTTCTCCATTTGACAGATAGATTGCCATATATATATATATGAATTGAATGTATGAAGGAACGACGTTAGTTCGTTATCAAGATTTAAAATCTAACTTTTAAAATCCTGTGATGATACTTCCCACAATTGAAAAAAATCCGACAGCTTTTTTTTAAATTTTAAAGCTATTTAGTCTCCACTGTTTAATTTAAATGTTTGAAATGCCAAATGAATGTTCTTAGATTCGTTATTTTTAAATAGTTGACAAGGTGATAAAATCACTAAGACACAAAGGGTTATCGATAGCGATAGAAACCTAGGAAACTAAGAGAGAGGTCATTAAATGACATTGATTCATTGATTGATGTCGCATGTAAAGTTTAGAAGATCGTAATTGAAAGGGAGGCAAGAAACCGGAAGAAAATTACACAAAGACGTAGTGCGAGAGAAGCATAGAACTTACGCTTACGCTTAGCAATTTCAAAAGTAAAATGATGGGACCTAATTGCCAATGTAGTGCTGCGCTGAAATTCATAAAGCTGAGGTAACGAGAAAGAACTATCATCAAAACGATTACCCTGAAAGTTTTTTTTTTGTTTTTATCGAAAAGGTGAAGAGTAGTTTATGGCGGTGTGAAAATGAATGCTATCAATATGTCATCTCAGGATAGATGAGCCTGCAGATTCTTTCGCAATAATATATTTTTAACATTGTCACTATGCCTTCAGGTCATCTGTACTTATAATTGATACTATTGTGATCACGTGATCGAAGTTTGAGCTGGTTCAGGTCAATTCTCTTGCTGCTGTTAGTGTAAACATGGCGTCTCCGCTAGTCGTGTGTACTGAGGAGGGACCAAAGAGTAGTGATTCGATTTCTGTGATCGAAAGATGTTTCAGGGACTGAAATTCATTAGAGACTTTTAACAGACAACGTCGACAGTGTACTACTGCTTAGAAGAGTTTATGAGTGGATCAAGAAGTTTAAAAGTGATCGGACAAGCGTAGGGCACGAAGAATGATCAGGGCGTTCGCCAACCTCCACCATTGACGAGAGAGATCGTAATGGCGAACCGGCTAGTTATTATCGATGAGGTAGCATGTTCTCTACAGATTCGAAGCAATACTCTTTGTTCCTTCCTTGGTGCATCTTGCTGAAAATAAATACATTTTTACTAACATTAGAAAGCTCAAGATTTAAAAACGACACTCCATGTCTAGAAAACCGGAAGTCAAATTCGTTGCAATTGAAAGAAAAGAAGAAAAAGAGAAAAAAAGGGAATGAGTGTAAAGTGAAAAGAACGCCGAAAAGGGCAAGTAACCACGACATGGGAATGCAGGCACGCATATATATATATATTATGAAATAAAATTACACAATTAAAGGTGCATATAAAAAAAAAGAAAAATCGAGAACCATAATCAGTCTGTTGCTGATAACCCTGACGAGTGGACTGAGTCATTCCCGGAGATTCCGTCTACGCATCTCTGGATTCGAGAAGCTGAAGGTAACCTAAATCAGCTAAGTGACAAACGTTTTACTTATATTAACTTCTCTCTCTCTATCTCTCTCTTGCTCCCTCTCTCTCTTTCACTCTCTCTCTATATATATATATATATATATATATATATATATATATATATATATATATATTGATTTCAATAATGAATATGCTATTAAAACAAGTAAATTTCAGAAATACGATTTTCAAAAAAAAAAATTCGCTTGAAGATGGAACAGAGCTTACTTTAATTCAATTTAATTCAAATAATTATAGTGAAGTTTTCGGCACTTGTTTTGAAACATGAGAACTCTTATGTAGCGTGTTGGAATCATATTTTTAAATAAATAATTATATATATATATATAATAATTAAATAATTAAGAAAGAGACAGATTCGAGGTGCCATGACTAAAAATTATTATAAAATATATTTTTCCTGCTTCATCAGGTCACATCTCTCTTAACTAGAGATGTGACCTGATGAACCATATATTTTCTGGTGAAATAATTTATAGTCATAGAACCTTAAAGTTGTCTCTTTATTAATTATTTAATTAATATTTGCTCTGTTGTTATATTGAGCTCTCTGGATTGTTCTTTCGAATTATCCACACAGATTACCAAACCCTTCATTACCTTATAATATATATATATATATATATATATATATATATTCGATAAAAAAATCTTGGTAATCGTTTTGATGATGGTTCTTTCTCGCTACTTCGGCTTTATGAATTTCAAACAATATATATATATATATATATATATATATATATATATATATATATATATATATATATCACGTAAATGGGATTTTTTCTAAATAAAACATGAACCAAGGTGGAGAAAATGAAATATATTCTACAGACATCCGAATAGACACACCGTTAGTATATCATATGAATTGATTAAAATCAATCCAAAGAAGAATAAGAATAAATATTTTTAAGACCTCCGCGTGTTGTATTATAAGTTTTCAGTAATTTCTTTACTAATAACTTCATTTTATTTTTAGAAAGTTTTTGTCTGACTCAAACTGCAGTTATCCTTGAGGTGAATGAGTTATTAAGTGCAAAAAGTTTTAATTGGTTATCGTTGCTTTGGAAGATTGTCTCCCTTTGCTAACGCATTGATTTTGTGGGAAGATCTGGATGAATGTTAACAAATGAGAACGAACGTGCAGGTATATATATATATATATATATATATATATATATATATATATATATATATATATATATATATATATATATATATATATATATATATATATATATATATATGATACGTATACAAACATACATATACATACATATAAAACATATATACATACATACTCATAGGAACGTATACATGCATATATATATATATATATATATTATATATAATAAATATACATATATGTATGTATACATACATATATATATACATACACACATAAATATACACACATTTATAGTGCGATGATATAATTGTCATGTAAATTACAGAGATATATTTACGAACATTACAAAAAATATCTTGAATACTAAAAGAATAAATTTATTCAATAAAATTGCCATTTGCTTCAACTACGGCCTCCATACAACCTCGGAATCTCCTGCAAATCTTCTGGATGGTGTCCTTGTTTACGTTGGGGAATGCTACCATAATACTTGCCTTCACTTCATCTTTGGCGTTATAAAGAGTTTTTTGTTCTCTCTCTCAACTACACTCCACACATAATAATCAAGTGGGTTGCAAGTCTTGGATGGCTAGATGTATTGGATCATGTAGTCGCCGGAATTGTCTGATAGCCATGACTGAGTTCTCTTGTTTGTATAGTGCAGATGACTGTTGTCAGACACACGGTCTTCCAGCAAGTACCCTCTTGACTCAGGGCAGATCTACCTCCTCAAAGCACTTGATATAAGCCTCGGTGTTCGGTCTGAGATGCTGTGGGAAGATAAACGGAAGCATAACGTCACTATCATTAATAATCACTCTAAACGCCTTCGTAAACAACATCTGACGACCAAATCTTTCCGTATCCTGTCATCAGATTGACACCAAACACTCTGAAATGTTTGTATTGGAGCCACATCGTGAATGTCAAGCAGTGCAGCAGGCCGGTTCAAAATTTCTGTCGGAGTGAATTGCGATATGGTGCCCCTTTTCTCATAGACGGTGTCCAACTGACCCTACTCTACTCTGCAGTAGACAAAATCAAAAACAAACGATACGCATGCTCGAAATGAAAAATATAAGATGGCGACAATTTACGCTTCGCGCATTTTATATATCCAACCACACACACACACGCATGTTGCGTTTATGTGTATGTGTGTGTCTACCAACAGCAAACTGCGCTGTTGACTGCCTAGAGACAAGACCACTATTCCGGACATATTTTTTTTTTATATTTGGAATTTATTGGCGGCGAAATAGGAACAAAACTTCAAATTTATCTCACAACGTTCTCTTGCTT
>CAHIKZ030004777.1:880000-937500 GCA_903632075.3 Acanthosepion pharaonis
ACACCCGCGAAAATCTTTAAATTTACAAATAGAAAAAAATGCCGTAAGAATTTTTTGCCGTTAACAATAAATTAAAAAAAATCCAGACGACATGCATTCAACGGATGTCAGTTTTCATTGAAAAATACATCCCTACCCCTTACTAAAATGTAGCTAATAACCGATACAATGATACAGACATAAGGAAAACTCAGAGACCCCTTGTTCAGCTGAAGTAGATTTATCTGTAACCATGGAAACGTGATTTTAGCTGTGTCTTTAAAATCCAGTAATTTTAAAAGTTACTCCAAAATTCGCTTGAGGATGAATTAATTTAATTACAAAATTAAATTCGTAGCTTTTAGCTTCCATTTTTGAAACATGGTTAGAACTGTGTAGCGGAAAAAAACATATTTTAAATTAATATATATATATATATATATATATATATATATATATATATATATATATAATTTAAATTTTTAGTGCCCCCCTCCCTTTCGTGCGCATTTGTAGTTATATCAGCATAAATATCAATTTAGTTCGTTGAAAGCCTAAACGATGAAACATGTCACACGAGCATTTTCCCACTTTATCATGAAATAAAATAACCCACTTATGTAAATATTTATTCAGTGTTTCAGATAACACTGCATGTAATGTGGTGAACAGGATACTCTAAGATATATCCTTTCTACCTGCCCATTGGGTCTGAAAGAAACATACACGTGGCGAGATAATCACGTCTTGAAAATGTTTTACCTTTCCTTCAAGAAGAAGGATGTTATCAATGGAGCAAAGGGATCTACTAAATAAGTGATGACTTAAGTACAATTTCACAAAGAAAGCAGAACCCCCCACTAGAAGATCTCAAATGAAAACTGTTGTAGCATGCCTACGGACAATAACGGGTATGTACCCATTCACATAATTACAGTAGTAAATAATGTATGTTGGTTTGCAGTTAGATATCGTCTCCAGCTGTGCTGGTCAAATTCTCTGACTCCAGGCAGAGAAGATTCCATGACGAGGCTATGTCGAAGGGCGGAGTCTCGTCTCGGAAAACAGCTACCCGACCCCGTTTTATACGAGGTATACAGGGGACTTTTGGCCGAGCCCGCGGGATGATATACCCCACATTAAATTCGGCCTTGTGCCACATCTGACCGCGTGTGGCAGTTGGTAGATATTCTGCGGTTGGAATTCACTTGACTCACTTCTAGCAGTTGACAACTTCTTCTACGCGCCGCTGGCGAATCTTATATGTGTTGTTCTTGTCCTAAGTATTATCGTTCATTACCAACCTACGTGTGATTATTCTATTCAGTAACCTTCCCTAGGTTACAACAAAAACTATGGAGGATTAAAGGTGTACAGGAGAATGGGAAATAGCTGCAGACTTCGATTCTGTACTTGTCTTATTGTAGCAACGAGTCAACGGCTAGATCCAGTGTTATGGAATGAAAATGACAAAAATGCATTGTTGTTGGAACTGATAGTCCCTCGGGAAGACAATGTGGAACAGGCAGAAGAATGAAAAACTGATTGACAAATATAAGGAATGCGGATGGTAGATTGAAGTCTACAATTTAGCCGTGGGATGCCGTCGTTTTGTCGGAGAAGATGATGACAATATGCTCAGAAGACGATTCGGCAACAACAACAAGGAGATAAAAAGCGTGGTAGCAGATATTCAGGAATCAGCGGAAAAAGCATCGATCTTGATCTGGTTAAAGCGTGATGATGACGGTTGGTTGGAAAACAATTGATGGCAGGAAAGAGCAGGTAGCATCGGCCCAGAAAAAGCCTCTAAAACGGAGGGGTCCCGTCATAGCAGAATTCACTAGAGGAAAATGAATCGAAACTGGCTTTTAAGGTTCCTCCTGCTAAGTGATTTTGGACTGGATCCAGAAATAGAGCTGTTAACTGGTTTGCAAGACCTTGTTTATTTCTTCCATGGCATTATTTAAAATCCAGTCATCCATTTTTTTGTGGGTGGGGGTTTACGGCATGATCACGTTGAATCACCGATTACCGTACGATAACCGAAATGAAGCAAAGTCATATCTAGTCAGTACCTAGATGAGGGACCGCTTGGAAATACCAGACGCAGTAAGTTTAGATGTGTGGGTGATGTAATTGTTAACGATGCGGAATTGTTAATCGGATAATCGAGTTTCAATTCGATTTGGGTTCCTTTATATTCGATTACGTGCAAATACATTTTGGAAAAATAGGAAACCATCTCTTCTCCACTCTAGCTACGGAATAATTACTGACATGTACCTGTATATCATTATTGTCTCCAAAATAAAATTCTTACAATCTGACATTTTTTGGACTTGAGATATCCTGCAAAATGTTGAGAAGCCGTAGAAAAGAGATCAGTCAAATACTTTTATGAGAACTGCAACTGTCAGATAGAGATGAGAGATATGAAATACGCTGTAACGGCAATTGGAATAAAGTGAATAAAATCAATATAGTACGGACTTTTATAGCTACATTCTGTAAGTAATAACATTCCTGGGGCAATAAGCAGACAAGGATCTACTGAGATAGATAGATAGATAGATAGATAGAGAGAGAGAGAGAGAGAGAGAGAGAGAGAGAGACTAGGTAGCAGGGAACATTTGGTCAGTTTTAAATTTACAGAATTCTGTCGAATAATATTTTACGGTTTACCTTTTGCAGGTTATTTAAAGCAAGAAATTATTTTTAGATTGTAAGAAATTTTTGGGAGTGGGGAGATAATGATTTACGGATACAAGTAAAACTACCAATATATATATATATATATATATATATATATATATATATATATATATATATATATATATATATATATATATATATATATATATATAAGCAACAGAATTTTTTAAAAAAAGAAATGCTTGCAATATGCATAGCTTTCGGTATTAAATGACCCATAACGAGTCATGATGTGCGCTGTGGTGTAATGAATATCGGAGAGCCGCGTTCGAATTTCAGTCGAGTTCATTCGATTCACTTACGCACAAATACACTTTGGAAAGTTATGAATCCATCTCTTCTCTCCCCACGGGTTGACTAGCAGGGTTCTTTAGCATTCGTTGGCAACCAGTCTACCGAAGAAAAAAAGGGCAACCTACTGCAGGAAAAATATGCCTCGTCAGTCATATATCGAAAGATACATGACCGCCTTAGCATGTATCACGTATGACACTTAACTGACTGACTGAAGGAGTTGCTATACCACTAAACAAACAAAGTGGGGACAGTTTGATTCTGGATAATCCGAGAAACACCACGCGTATGCGTCTGAGTATTGCCAGAATCGATCATTAACCTATAGCTGGGGCGATAAGGTGGATTCATACCTTTCCCAAATGTATTTGGCTTAAGTGAATATTACGAAATCGACAGGAATTAGAACTCGGCTTTACGATTTCCAAATTCGAGCATTTGTCCATTACACCATCCACACATCCTAGCTTACATCACCTAATATTCCCATGTGTTCAGTTTGGAGATGTAGGAATTACACTTGTGTCCAATGTTTGCACTTCAATAAAAATCGGTTTATCCAGGCAAGACATTTCTTAAATTTGGTGATCGTACGGGAACCGGTATTTGAACGTGATATGACTGTAAGCCTAGAATTCCTAGGGAAGAACATTGCAAGCAAATAAATGTGTGGGAGGGAAGGATGTTTATTGTACGAATATGTGCAAATATGGTACAAGGCCAAAAATGAGGTTGTCTTAGCTTGCCACAATCACTAACCCAAACATATCACAATAAATATTTCACCAAAAACAACACATTCTTACTATTCTTACTACAGTCACCATAATACCTCAGAGACTCTACGAAGTCCTAATTAGTCCCCTATGTACAATTTGTCTATGGAGATGGGGAATAAAATTACAACTTTTACATATAACACCAATGAATATTTACAATCAGAACAAGATTTATTTGTAACAAACAAAAAACAATTGTGTTAGTATTAACTGCCCCGCCCCAATCAATAAGTGTGGCAGAAACATCAGTTAACTGGACGAAAATAACACGAGACTTCAAGCAGTCACAAAATTATTCGACCAAACACTCACTCAAATGCACTCTCATCCAAACACAACAGCGAAAAACGAAAAAATACACTCGGAAAACGAAAAGCATCCCGCATCGACCAGAGAACTGACATCTCTGGTCACCTAACGGGGAAGGGAAAGGGAGAGTTGTTAAAAGAGAATCGCGTATTTTCACATACTTCCGCCACCCCCCCCCCTTTCAGGAAAGCCACCTTCGGAACAACAGACAATCTGTTCACTCTCCTTTCTCCCGAACCTTCAAGCAATTCATTTCCAACAGGAGATCAGGACCGAACCAGTCGCCGAATCTCTTGACCGACCCGTCCGTCCAAAGGAAAGGCTCGAATAGAGAATCACACCCTTGCACACGCTTAAACGCAAGCTAACAGACTCTTATCGCGGTTGACCATGGCCCCTATCACCGTCTCGTACCCTCTGATCTTTTTGCAATCTCCAACAATTTAGGCTCTGCTCGACACAAGAACTGAAATGTTGTTGGGATAGGCCGAATACCTGGCCGAGGTGGTAGCACTAGATAATGTAATCCTGCGTAGGGCGGGTTTCGCCTTAAAGTTGCCAAGGAAAGGCTCGTAATTGATCTAGAGTGACAAGCTTGCTGATCGTCGAAGTACCCAAGAGGGGAGGAGGGGAACACAACGTATAACATAAAATACATATTTTAAAGCGTATGTTGTTCGCTTGACATTTGACTGAGAATATTTAAATTATAATGAAATCTATTGCTGCGTTCACGTTTCTCACCCTCGGGCTTACGGCCACATCACGTTGAAACAACGGTCCCCGTATGCACACCGAAGTTAAGCAACGGTGGGCATGCTCTTACATGGGTGACCGCTTGAGAATACGAGCTGCTGTAGTCTTGGATGTGCGGCTGGCGTAATGGATAACGGCTCGGAATTGTTAATCGGAGAGTCGAGTTCCAATTCCAGTTGGGTTCCTTTATATTCATTTACGCGCAAATAACCTCGGGGAAGATATGAATCCAAATCTTCTTCTCCCCTTCCCTGAAATATTGGTTAATTATTAAGACTTGTGTCACTAAATAAATCTATTCTTATCTCTTCTGCGCAAAAGAAATAAGATAAAATTGCGTACAAAGAAATTTAGATTTCGTCATTAAATAAAGCAAAGAGATTGATATACCCTTAAACAAAATGAACAAACGAAATTTTCTCATTCTCTTCCAATTACATATGTAGCTCGTTTCGTCCAACCACTGACGTAGATGCCGACATTTTATTAACATTGCGTAACTATTTATAGTAAACGCCTACCGATTCATCCATTTTGCTGATATGCTCTTCGGCATTTTCACATTATCTAAACATAAACGCCATCAAAACGCTCTATCGACATTGACAAAAGTAGCATCTGGTCTATGTTTACAGGCAACAGTATTGTTATTTACGCTGATTCAAAACCCATTCAACAATGAATCCTCGGTCATTTCTTTTGTTAAGGCACCTGGTTTCAAGACGGGCTCGATTCGTAAGTGACGGGCCAATATAAAAAAAAAAAAAAATCTTAAACGTAATTAAAGCCACAGTACCATCTGCCCGAGAGTTTAGAAAGTTCGCTTTCCGACCAGGAGACCCGGATTGGAATCCTGAAATGATCGATTTGTCAGGAAGTTTATTCTTGATGTTATCGGCACTGAGAAGCGATCCAAACGTGTGGCACCTTTGGAAGGTGCCTGAAAAACATACTAGATACTAAGCTTTGTGTGTGAAATTGTTCAGGCTGTTGATCCCGCCAGACAATTCACTCCTTCCCAGAAACTGTAACTAAGGTCTGCTCAGCATAGTTGCAGTATAAACCACAGGTGGGCCCAGTGAGTGTTGAGCAAACAGAAATGTGCCCGAGCGAGCGTCTACAATAGGGATTGGCTAGCTGACCTAGTAGACGGGTATCCTCGAATATATATATACGTTCGTAAGTATATGTTGTTCATTATATATATATATATATATATATATATATATATATATATATAAACATTGAAGTCAACACTTAGAGGCGACAGCCTGTTTCATGCTAGATGCAATCGTCAGGCCACGATTGCATCTCGCATGTCGATTGCATCTCATACCTTTAGCACGACTTTGAGTTTCCTGCACGACGCAATCTTCGGGTGCTGTGCTCAAATTGACTGTTTTAAGTTTCTGTCTATATTTCTGAGATGAGGTATTATGTACAGTATTTACATTAGTTGGACTATTGTCCTCATCTTTGTCGCCATATTTGTCACAACGTTTCGGCCGTTGTACACTCCGGCCTTCTTCAGGTGATTGGAATTTCGAACTGGACCCTTTTTTTCGATCACTGGGGTAGACTGTTCTAGTTCCCCGTGCCATGTTTGATGGATGTCAGTTATCAGTTATCTCCTGCTAATTTTCCCTCTGAAAGTTCTCCACTGCCTTAACCATCGATGGTAGCACGAAGTCACAAGTCATCGTGTCTGAGGTTCTGAGAGTACTGATCTTGTTCAGGCTGTTGATTCCGCCAGACAATTCACTCCTTCCCAGAAACTGTAACTAAGGTCTGCTCAGCATAGTTGCAGTATAAACCACAGGTGGGCCCTGTGGGTGTTGAACAAACACGGATGCTCCTACCACAGAATAGACAGGCATACTACGATACAAGCGACCAGCCATTATTATTATTACAAATCTATTTCGAGTTTATAGAGCTCGACAGCCCAGTGATGCAGCCCATCTAGAGGAAGGAAAACCCTGATTTTAAACATTCACTACTTTGGGGTCATATTCAAAATAATGAATTACTATGGAAATAAATCTAATCAGAAAACCCGCAGTGGCGCCCCGATGGCGGTCGATTATCAACACTGACAACTTTCCAGAAAACGTAAATCACAGTATTCCTCTGAGATTGGGACTATGCAATGTGCGCAGTGCACAGACTCCGTGTGCCATCTCCCAGGCCTGCGAACCTGAAGAGGTCACTCAAGTCTCACCACCAAACGAGTGGATTTTGAGCAAACAATGATACCTGAAAGATAAACAGACTCATCTTTGTTGTTAAACGTTCTGATAAACAAAGATGAGGACAATAGCCTACATGTAAATAGTCTCACTAATGCTTTATAAGGCTAATATTTATTGACGGTAAAATGTTGATATAGAATAAAATTGTTTTAATTCTTATGCATTGAATAATGGTGCCATATTTGGTCAGGTGCTCCTGTTACTCATTTCGATGTTCAAAACCCAAAGAAGGATCTGCAAAGAAACCGATCCTGACACAGTATCTCGACTTCAGTCACTTTCTCGCCGACGTGACGTCGCTTTTCTCTGTTTTTCCTACAAATATTTTCATGCCTACTGCTCTGGTGAGCTTTTTCTCCCTGGTCCCCCGACTACGATCGTTTAAACGTGCTACTAGATTGGCAACTAGGTCCCACCCATCTACTGTTGAATTAGATATATGTAACCACCACTTCTACTCCAAAAAATTGTTTTATCGCATTTTCCGCCTGTGGAACCACTTCCGTTTCCTTGATTCCCGGATAACTAGAATCGTGAAAAAATTAAATGCAACGTCAATCGCAATCATCTTTTTTCTTCACCCCGTACAGCTTTTATCCTTTCCTCGGTCCCCTCTATACCCAGACTTTTTTCTCTCTTTCACTCTCTGTAAACCCCTGCGTACTAGTGGCATTCCCGCCTTGCTTGGGGTGAAATAAATGAATAATATAGTGTAGGTTTACTTACCATTCCCTTTCTTATTATTCTATGTCTTGCCACTTCAGGATCATCTCTCTCTACAATTTTCTGTCCTTTGTAGCTCTTAATACATATTGACTTTTTCTAATTTCTCTTAAACCTAACTCCGCCATGGATTTAACCATGCTCTCCAGGTAGGTTATGCGTTGTTTTCCTCTCCATCTTAACTTCACTCTGCCCTGTCCTGTGAGTATTACGTTTTCCTAAGCATTCTTTTCTGATTATATGCCGTAGAAATTTCACCGTCTCTTCCTGATGTTAAGTAAAAGTGTCCTCCTGTTTCCATTTTCTCTAAAACTTTGTGCTATCAGCAACCTTATGCAAATCTATATTTCTGCAACTTCAAGTTTCTTCTTCATATGTGAGATTGTCCAGCATTCACTGACATATACGATGACTGATATTACTTAGCCCTTCAGTAATCTTTTCTTTGTTTCAAGCGTATTTTTGCTTTTGTTTTCTTAATATACTTAGCTGTTAGATGTCATCTTTCGCTATCTCAATGCACCTTCGGGCTTAAGTGTCGCATTTTCTGTCCAATGTTAAAACACTTCCTAGATACTCTACAGATTTTCCAAGACATGCTTATTCTAAAACTTCCCTTCGTTCGAGTTGGAAAAAAATGCCTGTTGTAACAAGTATTTCGGTTCTCTTCACTACCTCTTTATGTGCTGTGTCCACTATGTCCCGTGTCCCCCGATGTTGACTATCCACAGCTTCCTATTTTTATGTTCTCAGTAATACAGGTACCATTGGAGGCACGGTGGAGTAATGGCGGTTCGGATTAAGGAATCGGAAAGCCGAGTTCAAATTCCAATCGATTCACTTACGTGCTAATACCCTTGAGAAAGGTATGAATCCTCTTATTCTCCCCCTAGCTATGGGTAAATAGCAGGACAGACCGGTTTCTATAGCCTTGGATGGCAACTGGTCTATAGAGAAAGAGAGATTATCCTTTCTCTGTGGTACCTATCCATCTCCCGAAAATTGTCAAGTAAGTTTTCTGTGGTTTTCTACCCATCTCTGCGCCCTGTGCCTATTAAATTCTCTATTCTTTTTTTAAAAGTAGGTTTAGTTTGGTTTGCTTGAGAACTTATCAACCTCAATGGGTTATTTAATGTTGAAAAGACTTTTACTGCTGGTAACTTTTATTTCTTTATTTTCAAAAATGTATTACTGGTAATATTATTTTTTCAAAAAATGTTTTGATGGCAATAATGTACTGTTGGTAATAATTATTTAGAAAAATATATTGCTGGTAATATTTTCCTTCAAAAATGTCTTGAAGGTAATATTTATTTTTTTCAAAAATGTATTGCTGGTTTGGTTTATGGCATATCAATATCAATAGGTTATTTAGTGATGACAAGATTTTTATTTCTGGTAATATTTTTTCTTCAAGTAATATCTTTTTATTTCAAAAATGTATTGCTGGTAATCATTTTCTTTTCAAAGTATATCTGATATTAAAATCTATTTTTACACTTAAATAGTGTTTTGAGCCCAGTTTGGCGGTTAACTATTTGCCCATAGTTGGAAACCTAACAGGTACTACCATCGCGGCTCAGGGTGGACCTGGGAACACCAGCAAGTAAGAGGTGGTTCTACGTTCCTCAAAAGCTCCTGATCAGAGGCCTTGCTGTTGAACGTAGTGTATCGTCATACCCAGGGCGCGGATGTAGTTTATCGTTTTACCCAGGACGCGGTTGTAGTTTATCGTCATACCCAGGACGCGGATGTAGTTTATCGTCTTACCCAGGACGCGGATGTTGTTTATCGCCATACCCAGGACGCAGATGTAGTTTATCGTCTTACCCAGGACGTGGATGTAGTTTATCGTCTTACCCAGGACGCGGATGTAGTTTATCGTCTTACTCAGGATGGTTTACAGTAGGTGTGTGTGCAGTTTTCTGACTAATATGAGCATTTTCTAAGTAATTCCAATTCTTCTTAAAACTTTCTTGTTCTTCATCACACCCTGCCAATCAAATCTGGTATATTTGCATTGAGGTTAAAAAGGTAAGTAGATGAAACAAGGAAAAAAGAAGAAATAAGTGTATTTTGAAAATACCATGGTCCTTTAAGCTTTATGCACTTGTGTCCTTTCTCACATTAATTCTCTTTATTTTCTATGGATTTCTGGTTTCTTTTTAGTAACTGATCACCAAATACAAAGATCAAACTTCTTTGCGCAAATTGCCCACTTTGACTTTCAAACAAAATTACATCGGCCACCTGTATAGTAAATATTCAAAGACTTGCTAAAATTGTTTCGTAAAAGTTGTGTTACTGGTGTATAGAGTGATTTTATGATGGTGCAAACATTACTAAAGCGAGATAACGAATAACGCTAACTTATGCGGTTACTGCTTCTACTATAGTGTTATGGAACAAACGAAAGTAAACTTAATCATTCAAAACTATATATATATATATTTTTTCTATGATTAGGTTTAGTGTTACAAAATAAAGGATTTGTGTTCATAATTCAGTCACTTATATGCTATGTGTGATGCAAGCTTAGGCGATCATCTATCTTTCGATTCATCAATGACCCGCAGTAGGTTGACATTTCTTTCTGCTGTAGACCAGTTGCCATCCAAGGCTACAGAACCCGGTCTGTTCTGCTATCTACCCATAGCTATGGGAAGAAGAAGAGTGTTCATACTTTTTCCACGTAAGTGAATGTAATGGATTCGACTGGAATTTGAACGCGGCTCTCCGATTGTTTAATCCGAGCCGCTATCCATTACTCCATCGTTCCTCCTCTGATCATCGTAAAATTAAAATGAATATAAACTATGAGCAACTAATAGAAATTTTATTTTTATTATTTGGGGTTTTCCCTTATCTGATTTATATCCGATAAAGATTTCGTCTCAAAATTTATTTGAATGTTAATAATCCGTCTCAAAGTTATCTTTGAGACGGATAAGAAGATACCAAAATATTCGTTGTTTTTGGGAATATATATATATATATATATATATATATATATATATATATATATATATATATATATATATATTATTTATTTATTTAAAATATGATTCCAACACGCTACATAAGAGTTCTCATGAGGACTCTTGTGTCGCGAGTTGGAATCATATTTTAAATAAATAATTATATTTATGCTCTACTTTTTATCGAGCACTATTTTTTTAAAATAATAACAAAAATACTAAAGAACTTTGGATTATTTATCTAACGAGTTCTTTCCTATTTTCTATATATTTTTCACACACACACACACACACACACACACACACACACATATATATATATATATATATATATATATATATATATATATATATATATATATATATACTAGGAATGTGACCAGAAACTGCGAATCACCATCACGTTTATTTTGTTTTTTTTATTACGGGTTATTTGTATACAGTGATCCCTCGTTTATCGCGGTAGATTGGTTTCCGAAACCGCCGCGATAACTGAATTTCCGCGAAGTAGGGACGCCATATTTACATTATTTATTTGTACTTTTAAAACCCTCCATGTACTGTTAACAACCCACCTATTACTTTACTCTATTAATAACAAGGACAACTGTTAAGCAATAACACTTTAGATTAAAAAAAAATAAAATAAAGATTGTTACAGTAGAATTTGAATGATGATGATGATGAATTTGCTGCGCAGTAGAAATGATGATGATGAAGCTGATGATGACTTCTACGGTGCAGCCGACAACTGTATTTTACGTCTCTTCAGACGGTGTTGCCCTTTCTATTGCTATTTTATGCTTGTTTTGTTGTTCCTAGACCAGGAAATAATATTTATTAATGTTTTAATGGGTTTAATGAAAAATTTTAGGTGTTCATATAACGCAATTTTTCCAGAAACTCCGCAATATATTTTCCATATATATATTTTAAAAATCCGCGAATTCGTGAATCCGCGATAGTAGGACCGCGAATTAGCGAGGGAATCACTGTATCTCCTTTGAATATTCTTTCATGTGTAGTATAGTTTTAAATGATTTTTCAATACTCAAAATCCTAATATTCCTACCGGCATTTCCAATCGCCCAACATTTTCTGTTTAGTTGCTAATCGCCCACCCAACAGTTGAAATCGCCCATCGGTAGGTGATATCACCCAGGTTGGTAAACCCTGAAACAGAACCATTTAATGTAGAGGGTTAGTTACTGAATGAGTTTGATATATGAACGTAAGAGAATTAAGTACAGATTATAAACATATGTAAGGAAGATAACAGCTGAACCCAGATTGAAAGGGGTTAAGTTTCTAACGATCGTCGAATGCTCCACTCAGGAGTCTGTTTCACAAAGTAGCAGTTTTTCAGAAGAGCCTGTCTAAATATAACATTCTCATTAATGGAATATGACGGGAGTGGGTACCATTTATCTTAGCGTAACCCCTCCCTGTGGGTGTTAGCAATAGACGTATTTACTCGTTAAACTAATGAATGTAGTAAATAAGAAGATATGCCGTGACAATAGTGATAATTTATAATGGTAGCGATGTGTTTTTCCGCTAGATTTTCCATGGTATTTTATTCAGAATACCCCCTTTTCTTATCCAAGCGGCAACCGAACGCTAATTTGAGATGTCTACCCTGCTATTTTACTCATAACTAGGTTGAGGAGAACAAATATATTCCTGCTTTTCGCAATGACCTTTGCCCAAAAGTGAACAGGGCTCACCGATTTCATTGACTGCACTGATAAAACAGATTTCTCTTCAGGCTGAATTATTGTTTCTAAATTTACTGATTATTTCTCTATTTAAAAGTATTAAAATTATTAATGAACGGAACAAACAACAGTTTCTACACGTAAGTATTTTTTATATACAAGACCAAAGTATATCGGAGGTTCTTATTAACAAGAGAAAACTACGTAAACATGCTGAACATGAAATGTACAGCCGAGCAAATGTTTCGTTTTCGAATTGAACAAAAAGGAAGTCAGTTTCTTCCACTCAGGTCTTGGTTGAAACTAAAATTAGCTTGCACAATTTTAATTCTTGTTCAGCGTTTGGCTTAGGATCATGAATATTTATCGGTGTTCATTTGTGACCTTGTGCAGTTTCGAAACGAAATTAATTGATCACTAGCATTTGAATAATTGCGTTTAGAATTTTAATTCTTTAAAATAAATGGGTGCAGTAATTGATTGAATGTATAAATATAGAATTTACACGTTTTATTAAAAAATATAGGCGATTAAAGAATAGGAGCTTATGTACTATACATAGGTGTAAGACTTTAGATAGCAATCATTTAAACCTGATTACTGAAACGGGGGTGTCATTGTTGAACCATGCTGAAATGTCAAGGTGACTTCCTACCAGTCTATAATATATGCGACCAAATAAGTTACACCCACACATCATATATATATATATATATATATATATATATATATATATATATATATATATATATACTAATGTTCGAAGCCACCCCAAAATTAGCAATGGATGTACTTGAGAGAAAAGTGAAACTTTTCCATCGCAAAAATCAAAATGAGCTCTTAGAGTCATTGAAAAATATGTTGAGAAACATTTGCAGCGAATGACAAAAATCTGTGTTGCAGTAATCAAGGCTAAAGGAGGATATTTTAACAAGAGCAAAATTTAATCATAAAATACTTTACTTCTTTTTCTCATCATAAAATTTCTTATAAAACATCATGCCCCACTTTTTTCACTATGTATGATAAATATCTCTTACATAAAGTACAAGCAACAACTTTTAGATCCAATTTTAAAAAAACAGGAGTTTCCTCAAACTATTGAACTGTAGTCTATATATATATATATATATATATATATATATATATATATATATATATATATATATGTGTGTGTGTGTGTGTGTGTGTGTATGTGTGTGTGTGTTAAATTATCAATAAGCCCCTTGAAAATGACTAAATGTGTGGCTGAAAGCGCTTGGAACAATATACACTACATACACTTTTTAAACTCCTTTACCCGCAAATAAGCGGAAACAGTTTAAGAATACGATAAAAACACAATGAAAATTCTTAAGATTTTCTTTGTCTATTCAACGAAAACTGTTTGAAAGAAAGTTTGCTGCCCAAATATAAATATATATATATATATATATATATATATATATATATATATATATATATATATATATATATATATATATATATAATGTATTGGGTTAGTAGATCATTATTCAAGCATATATTTTTTAAATATAACAGACAGCGAATGTTTGATCATGAGCCGTTCTAAACATCGTATAGTTGCTTTCATTTGCGGAAACATATAGACAAAAACTGTTTCCATGATTTGTCTATTGGCAAGTATTTATTCGACAAACTAGACTGTGAAAATAAGTATGTGAACAATTTTCCCAGCTCTTCACAGAGCCCGGTCTGCTCACCATTTACATCTCCTGGAAACGGTCAATATTAAGTTACACCAACCGCGTCTTTGCAAACTTAAGGGGCATTTATTTCGCACACACATCTTTTTGGCGGTCTGTGAGTAATATTTTCCCATTATATACTCACTTGGAACTATATATTTTAATAAATAGTTTATTTTAGCAATAAATTTATTTTAATCCTTGTTTCCAAAACATTTCCCCTCGTCATCTTTTTTTTTTTTATTCTTTTCTTTTATTCAAGGTGTGAATTGTTCATTTACTTGTTCACGTCAAAAGTTTTATCAATTTTTTCCTTCTGACGAAGTGTTAGTCAAAAGAATTACTTAAGGTATAAAATGAAAATAAAAACACCTTCGTGTTTTTTTAATCATGTACTTATATTCTGTTGCATCATATTCTTATTCATATAATTTTAGAAAAATATGATAACTGGAAAAGTTATTTTGTGACGCATTTCATCCAAATGGCATTTCCAGTTTATCATATTTTTCTAAATATTGTTTGTTGATATATATATATATTGTATACGTCTGGCGCTTTTTTCTCTTTTTTTTCTTTCTCTTTCCTTTGACTTTATTTCTTTTCCTCACTATTCCTATATTCCACTTCCTATTTCTTTTTCCATATAAATAGGTCAAGGTCAGATTACTCCTCCTACCCCAATTTAAAGCTTATTTAAGAGAGATGTAAATTTAACCCTCACTATATTTTGTATTGTCTCTTTAACCGCCACCTTCACCTCCCTATTTAATTATATAAAATTACACTACCCATCAATTTCTAATCATATTTTTCCTCTCATTTCATTGTTGGAAGTGTTATTTTGATGATCCAAAATCCCTAAAAAGGATTTTGGTGAAATAAATTATTGTCATGGTACCTTGAAGTGTATGTTGTCCATATATATATATATATATATAAAACATGTCTTATTAGTTAATTTACATAAGTTTTGTCTACTTATTCTTAATAGGATACTCTCATATTTAAGAACAAGTATCTTAGTATCCTTATTAAAGGATGAACTAAAGTTAACATGTTCATGCATATATATTTTATTGCTAGTACTTTCGGCATTAGCAAAATCAGTGTCAGGTTTTTTCTAAGAAAAAATTGTTGTATTCAACATTTTCCTAAGACAAAATTTTTATGTACCTCTGATTTTTTTTTACTTGTGAAGTTAAAAACACTAAACTCATGTAATGTATGATTTTTAAATATTATCATGTAAACATACACATGTAGTACTGTCAAGGGAAGCAACTAGTTTATTTAGAAGTCTATTTTTTAAAAATATTTAAAGCTATTAGTTAAAACATAGATATTTTTTAAAACTATGAACAGAACAATTTTTAATTAGAATAAACAAGACTCTGTGCTAATGTCAAAAGTATTCGGAATAAAATGAATATGTATCGACATGTAACTTCCTTTCTTTTAATAATGATACGACGAAACTTGTCCGTAAACATGAGAGGATCCTATTCAAAATAAGTAGACAAAACTTGTCTACATTATATAATGAGGCATGTCTTAATGAAAACATGCTACAAAAATACACATAATATAAAGATTTAATGAATTTATATTTAATAACTTCATAACTTCAAAGGTCATTATAGTGGACAAATAGTATTTGAAATAGACGCCCTTTATTTATTTATTAAACTGTGTGTATTAAGTCTATCGGCCGGTGCATTCGAGGAATCTCAGTAAAGGAAATGTCTTCTCTAGTAGATATCGAACCTGTGTCCCAATTTGTAGTTATGAGCTTTCGAGAAAAATAATGTGAACGAAGATGATATGTGATATGTCCCGGAAAGGGGTATATTTGAACGAAATAGCTAAGTGGTTTTGGCTGCTATAACCAAGTAGAATATGGTAGCAGTAATAGACTAGTACGCGTCTTAAGAAGTGTAGATCAATGGCGTAGTCCAGTGGGCGTCGTTATAGACTTAGCTCCCAGACTAAGGCTCTCTGACTCTCCTACACGTCCGTCGGTATTTATGACGGACACCAGCTAATCATATTCCAGTCAGGGGGAACACAAGTGTATGCATATTCCATTATATCAATATGTTTTCCCCATAATGGAGTACTGCTTAGTATGACGTGCCAGCACCAGGATCAAACTGATCAACCATACAAAGAACGAAATTTCAATCACTGCCAGAGAAGGTATCTTAACTAGGAGACTATAGACGTATTACACCATTTTTAATAAATAAAAAAATGCCCATCTTTTTTCAAATACAAAGTATCTAATATAATAACGTTTGAATTCTTCGAGGTTTTTATAGCACTTTTGGTATCTATTTAGAGCAATAAGAATGTATAATTACTCTTCAAGGTTAGCAGAAGAATCGTGATGAAATCGATCATAAGCGAAAATGACATGTTCATCATTAAGTAATCATAGTTAAGGATCGAAATCTCATGAAGGATTGAAATAACGTTCAAATATGTATATAATATTCCTGAATAATCTTCCAAATTATTCAAGATGATCTTCGCCCTTTTTAACCTTCTAACTTTCTGCCCTTGAATAGATGCCTCATATGTTTTACGTACGATTTCATTTTCAAGTTTTTTTTCATTGCCTGTCGACTGTCATAGCTAAAACTCCTCTCTAAAGTGCTAAACATCTTATGGATTGAGTTGGATCTTTTCTAAATGATCTCTTTAGTTCTAAGTTGAAAAGATGATACCTCTTCCTATTGTGACGTCATGACCCGATTTACCTCTCTACTGATCCCTCTTTTTTAAACATATTCACCTTTGAAGAAAAATATATGGAAAAACAAAAATCCGAATATGCAAGTATGCTGTTTTAATGTTTTTTCATTGTCGACGTCAGACGTTTCGGTCTAGTAGACCTTCTTCAGAACATAGTTATTAAAACATAATTAAAATTAGACGATATTCAAGTCAACATGAAAAGACGATAGACAGAAGACTAATCAAAACAGAATAACTGAACTTTTTAAGATCAGCGTTCCGTTTCGTAACACGATCACGTCGGCGTCATTTGGGCGATGTTGTGAAAACGTATTCTTAAAATAGAGTATTAAAAATTAGCTGAAATTATAGAAATTGGTAATTTCGAAAAAAAAAAATTCATAAGTTCGATATAAACTTTTCGTTACGGAGATATTTGCATATTCGGATTTTTGTTTTTTCCATATATTTTTCTTCATACTGTCGGATCTATATCCATATATTTGCTTACATATTCACCTTTCTAGCTGAATAAATCAAAGATTTTTTTAAGTGATTCAAAAGACAAATGGTATCAGGTTGAATAAACGTCTTATCTGAAAACCTGGAAGAAAGGAACTCACTTAGTCTAGTGGTTTTTAAATATTAAACATCTTGTGGAATGGGTAATTATGCTGTAAAATGATTTGGATTATTTTTACAGTTACATCCGGTATATATGAATAAATAGCAAAAATAACGTAGCTACTTCCGATTCAACACTTTGGGCAGGTATCTTCGAACCAGGCTATAATTTTAATGTTATCTATATAATACTAAAACTATATATATAATGCTTATCTATATAATACTAAAACTAATCTTGTGTGAGTGTCTGCTCTCCACATTCAGCTTAAACAATACATAATACCCGAATCAACTTAGCATATTTTACTCGGTGCCACATTTCAGTAAAATTACACAATGCGTTTTCTGTTTGTACGGCATTTTAATATGAAATTCAGTATCTGTTGTCAAGGCATATCATATCAATCCGTGTATATAAACAAACACTTACATATTATGTATGTGAACAATAATAAATATTGATAATACATTATGATTACATTATTAAATACATTTAAATAGACATAATGCAACATATAATATACAATTCACTACACTACATTAGAACTCTTTTTTTTAACCATCTACTTTAGGGGTTAAGTGTCAATATGTGTCATATGACTTGATGGTAAATAAATAAATAGATGCACGCAGATTTGATGCCGTTACTTATTTTGAAATAAATTCGAGGCTAAAACAGTTATATATAATAAAAAAAAAACAATCTTTATTTTGAAAAGGACTACACGAGCTGAGAGTTATTTCTTCAGATTTTCACGCAACGTGTTTACTATGAAGCACAGTGGAATAATAAACCTTCTTTTAACTTTCTTCATATATATATATGAATATGTGTAATTAATAAAAGAAAAACTGATAATATTGTTATCTCAGTATTTTGCAACATGAAATAGTATTAAATGAAACCCAACGTGTTTATGACTGATCTAGTATAATTATAAACTGTTCTATAAGTTCCAAAAGTTGACAAGGTCCGGCAAAATTTAAATTTTACATTTCGAAAGTTCTACATAGTACTGGGCACATTTAAACTTCATACTTTGTAAAAGATTTAATTTTTAACTAAAAATTAGATATTTTATTTCTTTTTTACCTGTACTCGGGCGGTGTAAAAAAAAAACAAAAAACAAAAAAACAACTTACGATTCGTTAGTTGAAACCTAGCTAGCTAAAATTATATATATATACCTGTTTTAAATCTTTTTTGTGACCTCGAACCCATAGCCTTTACTCATAACGTCACACTAGACAATTTCAAACGTCCAACTTACAAAAGAATACCAGGATACAGGCAAAGGAATTCTAACTACAACACAGGCACCACATTGGTTCTTGATAATGACTGTGAAACTCGAAAGTACCAGAACAAATATAGCAAAATATGAACTTCGGACATTTTATCCACAATTTCGATCCCAATTCTCAACATCTGATCTGGAAATATGAAATATGATAAAAATAAAAACATAAAACAGACCTTGACGGCTTTTTAATCAAACTTATTTGAATATTCAAGTCGTGATGTGTAAATTGTTGCTATTTTATATTTTTGATTTCGCGCATGCGCATTGTTTGTTTTCGATTCTGTCGACCGACCACACGGTATAGTATGGTTAGTTTGACACCGTCTGTGAGAAAAAGTGCACCATGAAGTAATTCACACCGCCAGGAATTTAGAAACGGTATTCTGTATTGCTTGGCATTCGCACCGGAAGTTCCTCTACGAACATTTCAGAGTGTTTTGTGTGAATGTAATGACAATGAAGAGGATTCGGAAAGAGTTGGATTAGTCTAATGGTGAGTACAAATGTTTTTGGCGGTAGTGCTGCTCTGCGTGAAGAAGGTAGCTGCTGGAAGATGCTATATCTGGCAACAGGACTGTGCACTATGCCACAGAAACAGGATAACACATACTTTCAGACAATTTCTGCGACAATATCAAACCTTCCATCTGGCAACCTACCTCCAGAGACTGCAACCCCCTTGATTATGTCTAAAGCACACTTGAGAGAGAGACTAACAAAACTCCTTGTAACACCAAAGATGATCTGAAGGAAAAGATTATGGCAGCATTTGCCAACTTAAACAAGGCGACCGTCCAAAAGAGTTAAAGGAGATTCCGAAGTCATCTGGAGGCCGTGATTGAAGCCAATGATGATTTTATTGAATAAATTTACTAATTTTTCTTTCAATATATTTTTGTGTAATTTTGGTAAACACATCTGTTAAAAATAGTTGTGAGTGTGATTTTTTGGGCGTAATTTAGACGACAATATATTCACCGTAATATATATATATATATATATATATATATATATATATATATATATATATATATAGATAGATAGATAGATAGATATAGAATAAATATATGTATGTATGTATGTATGTATGTATATATCGGGTCTACAGAGCTTTTGTCCTTGCCATCCTTTTGTATGGCTCAGATTCGTGGACTCCATACAGGTAGCATATACGCCAGCTGGATGTTTTTCATAAAAGCTATCTGCGTGCAATCTGTGGAGTTAACCTTCAATATAGAACAACTAACGTAGACCTGTTTAACAGGTGTAATATTGGAGGAATCGAGACTTTTCTCATACACTCTCAGTTACGATGGACTGGTCATGTGTTTAGAATGTCTGATGACAGGAAACCCAAGATCCTAATGTACAGCTAGTTAGATCAGGGCTACAGGAATGTAGGACGCCCATCGCTAAGATACAAAGACAAGCTGAAAAGCAATTTGTCAGCAGTTAATATACCACCTAACACCCTTGAGCTCTTAGCCTTGGAGCGGGTAGAATGGAGATCAACGTGTCTTAGTGGACTCCGCAGTTTTCAACCTGCTTGACTGGATCGTCTTCAAGAATCGAGAGCAAGATCTAAAAGGTCAACCAATCTAACAGTGATCTCATCTCACAATCCTCACTCTTGCTCTATATGTGTCCTCCTTCGTAAATCACTAGCGGGTCTTACGTTCCATTTAAGATTATCACACAGAATTTCCTAACTGAATCAATTAAGCTGTCAAATCCTCATACGTCGAAACTGATCGGAATGTCACACACACACACACACACACACACACACACACACATATATATATATATATATATATATATATATATATATATATGTATGTATGTATGTATGTATGTACGTATGTATGTATCGTTGGACATTCAGAATTATGATTTAGATTGGATTCCTTGAGCGCTGTTTTGTGTTTGCTTTCTTACAGCTCTGTCCTAGTTTTATTTACAGAGATACTGAACGCTTTAGCTTTTTGATTCGGGAGATATCTGTCTTTTTACCTTTTGCGATTTCCCTTATCATTTGTCTTTACACGTTTTCTCATTTGGCAGGCTTGGAATTTCTACGATTGATCTTTTGGTGCTTTACCGATTACATGTTTTATTCTACTTACGGATAAAATCTAAAAAAAAATTACTAACTGACAATACCATTTTTAAAAAATCGATTCCCAAATTGGAATTATTGAGTCGAGTTCAAATTCGGTTGCAGTTACTTCATAATAATACACTCGTTTTATATGAATTCAGCTCTTCTTCGCCACGCAGAGCAGGGGGGGGGGTTAAACAGTAGAACAGACTGTGCATTTTTAACCTTTGATTAGCAGCCAGTCTCAGAGAAATGAACCGTGAATTCATATATGTAGAGGAGATAACATTAAGCCGCTCCCAAGACTCTATATCAGTTCACCGATAATTAAGAAAAAAGTATCTACAGACATATTGCCGCCTATGTTTAGATGGGAACTAACTTTTAAAAGTGTTAATGGATAGTAGATATTATGGTATTGATTTAAACGTTCTCGGCCACCTTGAGGCTTCAAAAATATCGTGTTGGTGTATCGACTGTGAAAGTTAGATATTGATGCATTCTGACAATGAAATTCGTTGTTGTGAATGTATCAGTCATTCTTGTAATAGATTTGCCATAATTACTGCTTGAAGAATGCAGTTTTGATGTACATTAAAAAAATAAATAAAAATGTAATTCGTTAGGGAGAAAATGTATTGAAAGTGCTCTAATTTCGAAATAATTTACGCCCAAGATCAAACAAGATATCGCCCGTCCTCACTCAGCAACGTGATTTAAAGCAATAACGATTAACATTAAAAACAATAAAATACTTAATGAAAAAGGCTAAGTGACATCAATATAGATCAGGTGTCAAAATTGAGATTTAAATGTCTGGGTTTTGTTCATTTTGTTTAGCGGCATATCGATCTGTATGGTTGATTTAATGCCGTAATATTTTGAATATAGTTGTATGGCTTCAAGTACAGCTAAAATGTAATGTTGGTCATTGTTTAAAAATGTCGCTATAAATATATATCTTTGGTAATTTTTTGCTGGTATTTTTAGTATAAAAATGTATTTTTATACTTACATAATTCTGGGGAGTTCATTATTTGCCCATAGCTGGAACTATAACAGATGCTGCCACACAGGATCAGTGTGGACCTGTGAACAATAGCTATTAAGAGGTGAAAATTTAAATGTTTCTGTGTGTTTAACGTTTTGATGTAAATTGTTACCGGCGTTTGCTGTATTTCTCTCGTACCTTTTAACCGAACGCAATATAAAATGGACCAATTTTTTTTAGGATTCAGTAGAGGACGTGTTCACACTGAATAAGATCCGACTGAACGGAAGAGATCAAACTGATTGAATATTAACTTGGATCTCATAAACGGTTTTGTCTTTGTTGATCTCTGATATTTTCCGTAATTCGCAGTTGAGTGAAGCTTAGAGATAATCGAAAATGTGGGAAAGGTCAGAGTCTCTAAATGATTTCGACATCAGTGTTTCTTTCTTTCGTAAATTTTCCTCCTCTTTCACTGATTGGTTATTCTCTTTTTTTTTTCTATTTCTTTCATTTCTTCTTCCTTTTCAATCTTCATTTTTCTCTTTTCTTTCTTCATTTATTTTTGTAGGCGACTCTCGAATTTCTCGCTTTCTTTTCTTTGTTTTTTTTTTCAGGTCACTATCTTGCAATCACCGTCTTTCTTTTGAGCATCCATCTTTCTTTCTTTCTTATACTACACATACATACACATACAAACATACTTATGAATATACATCATCAACTGATTTCCACATAGACAAACTAGAATTTTGATACACCTGAGATAAAATGAAATATTTTAATCAAGGTAGCGTTAGTCGAAGAAAAAAAAAACTTAGCTTATGATTTCCTTGGTTTCATCAGTTCAACTAAAAGAAGAATCACAAAAACTATATGTTGGAAGAGGGTTTCTGGGACCCCTGAAGATGGTTGTCATAATTGGTTGTCATCACATTAGTAATCCGGGTTTATTATGTGTTCTAGCTTGACATTTGAAGAGAGTCTGTATGTCTCTATGCCTGTTTGCATACACATACAACCATGCACGCACACAGTATACACATACGTATATTTATGTTAGGTTGTCCCAAAATTTCGTAAACGCTTGCAAAAAATTGAAATTTTACTCGCCAAGTAATAACAAAAACAACAAAAATTATTCCTCAAAATAAAGACCATCATTTTCCAAGATTTTCTGCCATCGATCTGCAAGCTTTCGGATCTGGTGAAAGTACCATTCAGCCGGCTTCGAATCAAAGAATTCTTGACACGCTTCCTCGACTTCATCAAACGAGTCGAATCGGCGGCCCTTCAGAAAGTGTTGCATTGAGCGGAAAAGGCCGTAATCTGATGAAGCACAGTCAGGACTGTAGGCTGGATGTGGCAGAACATCAACGCCGTCCAGCTCTTCAAACTTGTCTTTGGTCTTCCTGGCGGTGTGTGGCTTGGCATTGTCCTGCTGCATCAAAGCGCGCTTTCGGTTAATCAGAGCCGGGTACTTTTGCTTTTAACTTTTCGTAGATCCGCTCTGGTTGCTGACAGTAAAGTTCGGCATTGATGGAACGACCATTCGGAACCAACTCAAAATGCACGATTCCTTCAAAGTTCCACCAAACGCACAACATGACTTTCTTGCCGAATCGATCTTGTTTTGGAACCGACGGTGTCTCTTTGCCCTTTTGAACCCATCGCTTGTCTCGATTGTGCTGGACCAGATAGACCCATTTCTCGTCCGATGTCACAATGCGCTTCAAAAACAACTCGTCCAATGGATTGCTGAGCAATTGACGGCAAATTTCAACTCGTCTGTTGTCTTGTGCTTCGGTGAGTTCGTGCGGATCTTGGCGCGGCTTTTTTGTGAACAAAATCAAGTTGCTTCAAGTGTCGGTGAATTGTCGATTTGCGAACTCCAAGCTCATCAGCCAATTCTCGAGTGCTCGATGAAGGCGCAGTGTCCAACCCGGTTTGCAAGTCTCCATCAATTCAATTTTTCGCAAGTGTTTACGCACTTTTGGGACAACCTAATATTCCTACATAAGTATGCCTACACATATATCCATGCAGGCATTTATATGCGTTGGAGCTCATTTTTATTTTTCTTATTTATATATACATATACATGCCAATCGATACATACCTATACACACATAGCACACATGTACATTTGCTTGTTGCTTATTTATGAAGTCAAAGAGAACATAAGTTTTTTCTCCGGCGAAACACGTCTTTGATTAAAAATGTTCTACTACATCTCAGCACTTTTGTTTCAGATATTATTATACATCCTACCAACAAAAATACGCTTTTATTATATATACTTCCGTTTTTTCAGGGTGGATTGGAATCCATTAATTTCTTGAAATTAGAGATGGACGGGTCCGTCTTCCGTTGAATTCGGGTCGACATAAATTATAGTAAAGTCAGTTCAAAGAGACGAATGCGCATGACATATGACTAAAGAATATCAAGCAACGTAAAAGTAATTTTTTTTTTTTTTCGTATCTCGTTCTCTGATGAAGCTTTAATAAAACCGAAACATGTTCGATTGATAAAAATTTCTTCTTTGTTCCCTATATTATCTTTCTTAATTGGTTCCATTGTTTCTTTATCATTTACTCTTTCTTTCTTTCTTCATTTAATTTTCTATATATTGCTTTTCTTTCCCTTTTCATGTATATATTTTTCCTTCTTTTATCTATTTATATATTCACTTATTTAGCTTTTGCTCTTCTTTCTTTCGCTCTTGTTGTATTTCTATATTTCTTTCTTTCTTTCATGTTTGTCGATTTGTTCCTTCGTTTCCTCTTTTCTGCTCATCATTACTTGTTTGTATGTTTCTTTCTTGCTTCATATCATTATGTCCCTTTTTTTATTTATATCACTCTCAACTATTCCATCATTCATTACGTTTTATTTCTTCTCAAGCAACACACAACGCCATTATTTCTTTTTTCGCTTTTTTATTTATTGGTTGTCTGTCCGTTCTTCCTAGCACATTTTCCTCATTCAATATTTTTTTTGTCGTCTTCATTTTTCACTGTCTTTTTCCTTCCATCAATTCACCCATCAACTTAATAGAATAAGTGACCTCGACTCTTAAAACGATTTCTTTCCCGCTAATTGATAACATAATGTTTCGCCTAATAAGTGACCCGTTCGAAAGACAACCACCTAAAAAAAAAAAAAAAAAGAAAAGAAAAAGGAACAAATACATAGTAACGAAGAAGAAGGAGTTTTCTGTTGTCATTTTCTAATTATTTCCACTTTCATCGTGGAAACAAGTAGGCAAAACGAACAAATGAAAATTATTCATCATAATCTAATTCTCTGAATTCTGCCATTTACATAAACTCTGAGCAGACGGCAAGGCGACCAAGGAAAGAAACCCAACAATCTAAAAGCATTCCATTATCGAAATTACAGGTGTGAAATAAAGAAGAACGTCATTAGGTCTTACTAATGCATGTATATTTATCGGGCTGTAAAAATGTATTGTTTATCATTGTTTATATATATATATATATATATATATATATATATATATATATATATATATATGTATTATGTATTGAACTATGTATATTCAACTTTGTGACATTCTATCTTGGTCTATTCACAGGTATCTGTTAATATATTGGACAGCTAATCTCTCTCTCTCTCTCTTTATTCATATATATGACTGGACTAAGATAGACGCATTAAAATGTCCAATATCAATATATATATATATATATATATTCTAGCATGCTTCGCGCGCTCGCTATCGTTTCGCAAAGTAAGGTATATTCACTACTTGAAACAAAGATTTTAAATGAACATTTCATTCAGACATTGGCTTGTTATAGTCAAGGAAAGTTTTTCAAATAGATACCAACTTGTTGAAGGACAAGTAAAATGCAAATTTCAAACACATTTCTGCAAAATATAAAATGGTATTCCTAAACAGATATGAAAACCAAAACAATCCTCGAATAAAAAACAGTAATGAAAGACAGTTAATTAATGAAATATATTTTTTTTAAATCAGTATGAAAATTAGTTAAACCTGAAGACTGACATTGCTTAGAAGTAGTTAATATACAATACATTTATGGAGGTTTTTGTTTGTAACACGTTTATTTGTCATCTCTGTTGCGTCTCTGTCTTTGGGCAGAGTGCGCTCAGGGGCGGTTCCATCGAAGGACAGAGTCGTAAATGAGGAAAGTTTTATGGAGATGTGCCCAGCCCTGGGAAACAGCTGCCTGAGGCTGCGACCTCTCATTGCGCTAAAGAAAGGGATCGGTACTCGCGCCGAGGCCAAACGCAACTGAGAGTCGCGGGGAATTTTTGTTTCTAGCCCGGGTGGACGCGCTCGGGCTCCCGACACTAAACAGATCTTGTGTCACAACGCGACTTTGTGTAAGGCGGTCGAGCAAATACGAAATTACTATAGAGGTGGGATTTTAATTTCAGAATTTGTAGGAGAATTGAGCTCCGATTTCGCATTTATTCATTTAGATTCCATAATATAGGTTTTACTTATGTAGCTATGATTTTTCTCTAACTGTTCTAACGCTGGATGTATAACTAAATCCAAAATCTTTATTCCCAATTTACAGTATATTAATTTAATCTTATAAATTGTCACCTGTTCTGTCAACCATGAAATAAAAATAATTGTTTCTACGGAAAATAACGATCTACGCAGATCTACGCAGATCCAACAGCCTTTTAATTAAATAGCAGCAGACGAATTATTGTTGAACTTTTACAATGTAAGTTTAAACATTAATTCAATACTTAAATTCAGCGATCGACTGAATTCTTCTGTAGTTTATTGATGTCTATCGCATCTACTCCTCCGATAGGGCGGCTTTTAAGCTAGCTTAAAATTTTAGCTATCTTACATCCTTCAACCATGAAAGCAAAATTAATGGCTAGTATAAAATATTTATATATATTTTTAACCTCGTATAATCTGGCAACCTTGAATCAGAGCTCAACAAGAATCGTTCTTTGCACCTAACATTCCCAAGTCTTTTGAATGCACTGTAAATCATTGAAATCGGACCAGGGGGAAGAGTTGCTTGGACACAAATACGCACTAACACACATACACCTTACTTTATATATAATATATATATGTATCAAGTGGTATCTTTAATGCTATATATCATTGTCCGAAAATTTGTTTTTGTTTTTGTTTTGCTTCTTCCATATGTATCGAACTGAGTTTATCACAATCTTTACATATTTTGGACCGTTTATATATATATATATATATATATATATATATATATATATATATATATATATATATATATATATATATATGTTTTAGTCTGTTCATCCCTATTTATATAAATATGTTCATATCTATCTATCTATCTGCCCGTATTTCTCTTTGTTAGCTTCATATCTGTCATTCTATCTATGTATCTACCTATACTTTGGTAGGTTTCTCTCTCTCTCTCTCTCTCTCTCTATATATATATATATATATATATATATATATATATATATAGTCTGTTCATCCCCTACTTATATGAATATGTTCATATCTATCTATCTATCTATCTATCTATCTATCTGCACCTATTTCTATTTGTTAGCTTCATATCTGTCATTCTATCTATGTATCTACCTATATTTTGGTATGTTCATATCTATATATCTATATTTTAATAGTTTGACATCTATGTATCTATGCATATTTTGATAGGTTCCTATCTATGTATCGTTCTATACTTTGGTAGTTTAATATCTATATTTTGGTACGTTCATATCTATGTATCTATATTTTGGTAGGTTCATATCTATGTATCTATCTATATTTTGGTAGGTTCATATCAATGTATACATCTATATTTTGGTGGGTTCATATCTATGTATCCATCTATATTTTGGTAAGTTCATATCTATCTATTTTCTGGTAGGTTCATATATATTCTGCTAAGTTCTATTTTCTGGTAGGTTCATACCTGTCTGTCTGTCTATCTTTCTACCCGTCTATATTCTGGTAGTTTGGTATCTATCGATCTATCTATATTCTGATAGGTTTATATCGATCCATATTTGGTAGTTTCATATCTATCTATCGTTTGGTAGGTTCATATCTATCTATCTATCTATCTATATTTTCGTAGGTTCATATCTATGTATGTAATTTTTGTAGGTTCATATCTATGTATCTATATTTTCGTAGGTTCATATTTATCTATCAATTTTCTGGTAGGTTCATATTAATCTATCTATGTTCTGGTATGTTTATATCTATCTATATTTAGGTAGGTTCATATCTACGTATCTATGTATATTTTGGTATGTTCAAAACTATCTGTTTTCTGGTAGGTTCATATCTATCTATCTGTTTATTTTCTGCTAGGTTCATATCTTTCTGTCTATATTCATGAAGGTTCATATCTATATATCTATCTATCTGTTGGTAAGTCCATATTTATCTATCTATATTTTGGTAATTTCTTGTATCTTTATCTATATTTTGGTATTTTCTGTCACATAGGACATGATTGAATGCAATTGTCCGTTTATATAAATAAGCAGAGTTAATCGAGTTGAGGAGAGTTAGTATTAGGTCAATTGCTAAGTGTACCTTCGTGTAGTAAACCGTCTATTTCGTTAATTATCTTCGAGTTTGCCTTCCTTATTTATTTCCCTCTGTTATCTAAAATATGCAGATACAACAGTTTCATATATATCAATATTTCGGTAGTTTCATATATATTTATCTATAATTTGGTAGGTACATATGTATCTATCTATAATTTGGTAGGTACATATCTATCTCTTTGTTTTGCTATATACTTTTATACCTCTCATATCTATCTATATCCATTCACCTCTCATGCGCTACATTCACATTTATATATGTCATTTAATCTCTCATGATATTCAGTTATGTGCCATGCGTGATACACGCTTAGGCGATCATGTGTCTTTCGATACATGACTGGCTGATGAATGACTATCTATTTATCTTTATTCAGGTAGGTTCATATCTTTCTATCTTCATTCAGGTAGGTTCATATCTATCTATCTATCTATCTGTTGGTAAGTCCATATTTATCTATCTATATTTGGGTAGGTTCATGTCTCTTTATATTTTCGTAGTTTCTGTCACATAGGACATAAATGAATACAATCGTCCGTTTATATAAATAAGCGGAGTTAAGCGAGTTGAGAAACGTGGGCAGTGGGCCAATTGTTAAGTGTACCTTCGTGTAGTAAACATTCTATTTCATTACTTACCTACGAGTTTGTCTTCCTAATAATCCAAATAATCTTTCCATGTTAGGCGTCCCCAAAATTAGAACTGTCTACTTCTGATTCTAAGTACCAGTGTCCTTTTTGTTCCCATTTTACTTAAAACTTCTTTATTACTCATATATTCCGTCCATGTTATTCTCAGTATCATTCTGTAGAAACATAGTTCAAGTCTCCTTACAATCTGTGTGGAAATGGCCAACTGTGATCAACTGCAATCCAATCTAAGGAATTTTCTTTATATATAAAATTAAAAAGAAATATTCTAAAAGTTAGAGTCCAGCTGTATAGGATCCTTCAAGTGCGAGTTCTTCTTTATTGGTTCTACCTTGGACTATCACCGTGATACAAGGAACCGGACACTGTTATCTCAAAAATACAGATTCAACAATTCCATATTGTTGTGGTAGGATCCACCTAATTTGCATAGTGGAGTACCGACCATATAAATATGGTTGGTACCGGGAAGAGAGGAAGGAATCAAGAGATACATACTTTTCCCATCTGTGCACAAGCTTCCGTATTCCCTCAGCGAAAATCTTTGGACTGATGTCTCAGCCAGTCGCTCACAACAATTTTGACTTCATCGTCACTTTTAAACTTCGTGCCTCTCGTGAACGCTTTCACGGGACCAAACAGGTGAAAGTCTGAAGGGGGCAAGGTCTGGGCTGTAAGGGGGGGTGAGGGAGCAGTTCCCAGCCCAGCTCGTTGATGGTCTGCACCGTTTGGGCTGCTGTGTGAGGCCTTGCGTTGTTATGATGCAAGATGACTCCTTCTGACTGATGACCCCTGCGTTTGTTCTTTATGTCTTTCTTGACCTGCCTCAGCATTTTCCCAGTAGTTCTTCTGTCAGACTGAATGAGGTCATTGACTGATTCGATCACCTCAGGAGACCTCACTTCTGTAAGCCTCCCAGGCCTGTCTTCATCCTCAACACTACTCCATCCTTCTTTGGACAATTTAGCCCACTTGTAGACATTTATTTGGCTGAAAGATGTGGCACCATACACAGTTGACATTCTCCTATGAATTTCAACTGGTTTGCACCCTTCAGCAACCAAAAACTTATAAGTGACCGCTGTTCAATCATGGAGCATGCTTCTTGGTTGGCCATCTTTGTTAATCACCAAAAACTCTCAAAGTATTTTTTTAATCTGCAAAAGAAATTAAATCCATGTGAAAAAGAAGTAAAACAAAAAAATAAAATAAAAATGTAAGATTCTATCTGTATTAGAAGTCCTTATGCCGAAAAATTCACCTTATTTATTGAATGAACCTCTTATCTATCTATCTATCTATCTATCTATCTATCTATCTATCTATCTCTTTTTTATCTCACTATGAGATATGAAAAGTTTCGTAATCTGTACCATATTTTTTATGAAATTTGTATATTTTTTCAACACGTAGAGACCTAAGTTTGAATTCATGTTTTCCAGGGATCGAGAGAAGTAAAACACTTATATTGACTAAACATTGAAGCAGCTGTTTTTAAAATAATTATAACTAATATTTGTATATGTCAACTTTCAGGAAATAGATGTATATACGTTGACTATTTTTCTGGACATTACTAGCCTTCTCAAATCATGTAAGAGGCGAGCTAAAACGCCTTCAAGCCTCCGCTATAAACAATTTCTTTCAATCTGTCTATCGATCTTGCGAGCTTAGACACATACATATACTACAAAAACTAAGTAAAAATAATTAGCAATAATGATATAGTCTTCTACAAGGATGACAGTTTCATAAATCTAAGAGACGCCTACAAACGAAAAACAGGCAAAACCAGAACATAATCGTAACATTTATCAAAATATAGAATTTGACAGACATAACAAGCCTAACATAATTATATTTCCCAGACGTTAAACTCAACCGCTGAAAACGCAAAGACAAACTAATTTACATACACACAACTTCCAACTACCAACCCGCAATCAATTAACCATAGTTTGTCTTTTAATTATTCAAATGAAAACCGACTCAAGGTGGTCACAATTGAATATACAACAGCCCTAAAAAGTAGTGGATTCTCAACAATAAACTTTATACACAACACAAAAAAGCGAATAGTAAATGAATGAAGCACCACATCGTTTAAAGTAGCAATACACAAAAAAGTAAAAACAAACGTAACAAAATATACATTAAACTCATCTGCAAACATTTTTGCACATCAAGCGCTCCCCACAATATATTCAACAGAAGTCTGGTAAAAAATATTTACATTTCAATCGAGAATTTGATACAAAAAATAAAAAAAGCATAATATAAAAATTACTAACAAATGCCCCACGACCAATCCAACCAGTAATTGCAGAAAAAAAAATTAATGTCTCTTAGACTGACTTTTTCTCCAAAGCAATATAATATACAAAGCCACAGTAAAAACAGGAGCTAACAGAAAAATATAAAAGGGAGTAACTGAAGGACACAGAAAACAGACAAACTACGGAAAACTACTGTTTACAAATAATAAATACGCGAACTGCACGACCCTTTCAAGGGATAGATGGGAATTTAAACTAAAATACAGCAAAAATATCATAGAAAATTTAAAAAAAATCAGCTATAGCGTAAATAAAAAAAAAACTCTAAATGAAAAGAAAATAGTTATAGTCCCATTCACATATCAATAGAAATTACTAAATGAACGATCAAACTTATCTGAAAATGAGGCATGAAAACAAATTTTCATTCCCTTACTAAAAATTGAAAAATATAAAAAAAGAATACATTGTAAAATATCACCAAACAAACAAAAAAATATGAAAAAAGTACGATATACAACGCAGATAATGTCAGATAAAGATTAAAGTTACCCCTGGGATGTTCGGCATTTGGGATATCTATTTCCTTATCTTCCTCCCACTATTACCAAGAAGAAGAAAGATATGAAGAGAAAGATTCAATCATAGAATTGATTGGCAGAAGCTTAGTCAATTGTACAGAATTGTGGGAGCCAATAGTAAGGGGATTCCCCAATGTTACCTTGAATTAAATGCCAGTACTAATGAAGCCGATAGAAAAGATCGATATGGATCAATTGAGGGACAAGTTAAGTGCGCTGGGAAATGAAGGAGTGGCTTGGGAAGATAATGAGCAGATCGAGAGATCGAAGTTGGTCAGCAATGATGGGTACATTCATAATTATAGCCATAGGGGGTATGGCAATATGGAAGATTAGAAGTAAGAGGAAATTAACTAGTGGTAATCAAATGAGCATGCAGCAACTCTAGAGGGAGATGCCGAGCAGTGTTCTTTACTCATACAGAATCAGCGAAGAAATTGCAGAAAGGCCGGCGGAGGAGGCTGGCGTGAAACCGACACGTGCGGCGGAAAAACCTCCTACAGCAGAGAGAAAAACATTGACCAAGAAAAACAAGCCATAATAACCACACACATATACCCACAGGCACACGCACACTTTAAATTGCATGTAGAACAGAAGAAGATGAAAAGAACATTACATTTGCATGTAGAACAGAAGAAGATGTAAAGAACATTACATTTGCATGTAGAACAGAAGAAGATGAAAAGAACATTACATTTGCATGTAAAACCGTAAAAAGAAAAGAAGAATAGAATTGCATGGGACAGATGCATGATGTATGCTAAATAGTGTATTTGGGTTTAGGTGTCATTTACGAGTAAATGACAAATAGGTTAGGGGAGGATTGTGACACTATTAAGGGTTGCGTGAAAAAAGAAAAAAAAGGCGAGAATTAAATTAGGTGATAAGAATCTATCAAGAAAAGACACTGAACAATGTTATTTTTTTCTAACAAAGAAAAGTGGTAAAGATTTTATTTTCATTAGCGAAGAAAGTAAGATACTGGATTTAATTTATGACGACGTACCGAATAAAAGACAGTCGCTTACCCATGGCAATAATGAAAATTTCAAATTGGTGGAGTGGCCTACGGGACAGAGGGCTAAGAGATAATATTAATTAAGCACGCACTGACCGAAAAACAAAATGTCCGTTGGACCACCCATGTTACAAAGAAAGAAAGACTGACCCATTAGCTATCTGCGGAGATAGATATCTTTTCGTTTGGAAAAGGCACCTGTTTCATGTCAAGAACTGTCCATGATAAAAAAAAAAAAAAAAAACTATTTTATCGGAACAATTAATTAGCGACAGAATGCAAATACGTCCAGTTAAACCACCCACTTGACGCTGGCGAAAAGTCTCGATTGATGAACTCCAGATGGGATTCGGTTAAGATAAGAGTCTAAGGATTTGTTGTCGGGAAGAAGAAAAGAGAGAAAAAAAAGAAAAAAAAAAAGAAGATAATTTTTTTTCTTTGAGCGATTATTAGCAAAAACCTACGCCACTGAGCGTTCATTGGCTGAAGAGTGGCGTGAGCGGTAGGCGAAGGTAAACCATGAAGAAGGAGGGGAGACCTGTTGACGCCACCTGAAGGGATTAGTGTGAGATGCCACTGTGAGAGAGAGGGGAAACCTGTTGACGCCTCTGAAGGGATTGGGTGAGATACCCATATGAGAAAGGAAGAAATTGGGAGGCCCATTCCCTTAAAGTAGAAAGTAATGGACTTCCAAAAATGGAAAGTGATGGGTTTTCCTGACCAAAAACAAAGAAAATTCTTAATGCAGATTTAGAATTATCAAGGAACCTCAAACCCCGACAAGTCCACCCCGGCTTTGGTTGGCGTACATATAAGCAGAGTCGCAACGAGTGGACGGCAGTTGCAGTTTGCAGTTGAGCTGAGAGCTTTGAAGACCCGCCTCGCAGAAAGCTGACTGAGATTCACGCAATCATGACCTCAACTTCTAACCAAGAACAATTTATTTTTGAAGAACGACTTAGACTCACACCACCAAAAACAAGTTTTACGAATATCGCCTGAAGATACACCAAGAACCAGTTTCTTAAAGAAAAAGACAACTTAAGATGTTAAGATTCGCCTAACAAACGCAAAGTGTCACGAATCCATATAAGCGGGTTGGAAGAAAGACGCAGTGCTGTATTCAGAAACCAGATATAAAATATTGTTATCCTTTTTTAACACATTTGAACTTTTCGAGTTGTTACTTTATTTTCTTTTACATATACTTGTGCGGTGTTACCCTTGTCCGGGCTCGACTTGCATTACGGCCCGGCGACTGATTGATTTCTTCTACCTAAGATCAAATCACAACGTGGGTAGGTTCGACTAGAAAACAAAGCAGTTATTCGGTAATCAGACGTTGGAAGCGAGCTGGAAACGACAGGGCTGATACCCAATCTAACCAGATTCCCATCCGAATCAGCAAAAGGTTAGAACGTCACATTTGATGCCGCAACCAATACCAAGTCACATTGGTCATCACAGGACAGGATAGTACGGCGACGGCGCGGAGACAGACGGGGTGACGTCACAATTGGCGCCGCGACTAGGACAGCACGGCGAGCGCGACCAGGCAAACGTCACATTTGGCGCAGCGACCCCGGGGTGACGTCACAGAGTTGGATGGGTCTCACTGTGATTACTAAGGAACGGCTGCTAGAAAAATTCACTCTGACTTTTCACATAGGATATATATATATATATATATATATATATATATATATATATATATATATATATAATTTTGGAAGTGTTATCTGATGATCCGGCGTCCTTTAAAAGGACTCTGGTGAAATAAATTATTATAATGGTACCTTAATGTGGTCTGTTTTTTTTTATATATATATATATATATATATATATATATATATATATATATGTATATATATAATTTTTTCATGACACTCAGAATCAATGTCAGTAAATTCAAATATAAGTGACTAGTGAATAATATTATAATTGCATTTTTCAAGTGGTACTTGATCCGATGCATGATTTGTTCGGATAATTAGGCACGTTATCGTTTTCTCTAAACCCCAAACCATCCCCGTATATAGTCAGGGATTCAAAAATATAGTTTGGTAGAAACTGATACCAAATCTCATTTTACCTAACTTATACACATGGCAATATCTGCAGAAACAATTCAACCTGTTCACTCTCCAGCGGTGCTCTTTGAATTATCAATAAGAAAATTCTGCCTGTAATCGTGGCACGAAAGAATGATTTTTTCCCCTCTTTCTGAATAATTGATGGCGTTAACACAACTCTTGCACTGGTCCTTGGAAATCTTCAGCCAAAAGGTTGTTCGCTTGTCTGAAGAATGTTTAGAATTGTTAATTTTATGGTTTAAGTCTTATCAAAAGTAGTATTCAAATTTCTGATTGACTTTTGTTTCTGCAATAAGTATGTTATGACAAAAATAAAATAAATGATTAAAAAAATCTTTTTATGTTACGTGATTTTTATTTTATTTTATTACAAACGTCTGAGAAATGGTGGTATTTAAATTATTCTTCAGACCAAAAATATTTTAAAGAAAACGGTAGGAAACGCTGAGTGGACATCATGTCGAGAAACATATCTATATATTTATAATTTGGGAGGTTCATATCTAGCTCTCTCTCTATGTATCTACCTACATTTCGGTAGGTTCATATCTATCTGTATTTTGTTAAGTTCATATCTATCTATCTATCTATCTATTGTTAGGTTTATATCTATCTATCTCCCTATCTAT
This sequence comes from Acanthosepion pharaonis, assembly GCA_903632075.3. Lineage (NCBI taxonomy): Eukaryota > Metazoa > Mollusca > Cephalopoda > Sepiida > Sepiidae > Acanthosepion > Acanthosepion pharaonis. Next base: position 915,817 of record CAHIKZ030004777.1, read on the forward strand.
ATTTTGTTAGATTCATATCTATCAAACTATCAATATTTTGGTAGGTTAATATCTATCTGTATTTTGCTAAGTTCATATCTATCTATCTATCTATCTATCTATCTATCTATCTATCTATCTATCTATCTTTTGTTAGTTTCATATCTAACTATTTACTTATATTTTGTTAGATTCATATCTATATTTTGGTAGGTTCATATCTATCAGTATTTTGGTAAGTTCATATCTCTATCTCTCTCTGTCTATCTATCTTTTGTTAGGTGCATATATATCTATAAATATTTTGGTAAGTTCATATCTATCTATCTAACAGAATATAAACAACAATCACCTCTTCATACTCAAACCAATATTATTATTATTCTCAGTTTTTAAAAAAATAATTTATTAGTAAATACCATTTCCTTTCAGAGCGTAGGAAATTCTGGCTACGCTCGGATTCCTTTTTAATACCTTTGTTTATTTCACTGTTTTACAATATGTAGTGTATTCCTACTGTATTGCCTAAGATTTTGGGTTTTATTCCTACTACACTGGTTGCTCTACCAGGGCCAGAAAATTCAGATCAGTCTGCTATTTTATACATAACCGGAAGAAAAGTATTTTTCAAGAACATTTATCATAAGTAAACTCAACGGAACTTGAACTCTCTTTGCTCATTCCATTTCCCCACCTGATAACCATTGTGTAACTCGTACTTTCATAAATTCATTACTTCTTTGCATAAAATATATCTTCTCGCACTAACCAGCTGCGGGACACGTACCAAAGGTCGCTTGAGGGGAAAATATGTTGTAACACCCTATATAATATGGTGTCCGTCACGTGTCCATATCGAAATTTTGATGCAAGCGTATAGGTACAATTCCTTGGAGGAAATGAGGGGTGCCGTTTAAGAGATGACTCCCCTGGGCTCAAACCCCGAAACACTTGTTCATTTTGGGCAAGGTTGATCCTAAACAAAATGTTGGAGGATTCTTTTCTTATTCTTATTTTGGTATAATTACGTTCTAGCCTCACGCACCAATGCACTTTTGAACAAGTATTGAAAAAAGGATTTGTTGACAGACGTTCATTATGTCCGCAGGGGATTAACTCTACTTTAGCAATGAGGACAACTTCACAGTATTAGTTTATTTTTCCCTTTTGAAATGTCAGCAAAGCTTTAACAGTAGCAACAGTCACCGCAGTAGAAAAGAGAAACCGCGGTGTGTGAAGTCAGGCATAATAAGCAGCAACAGTCATCAGAAGCTAATGGCAATGATAGTATTAGTCGTTTCCTTATAAGCAAACATTTAGCATTAACTGGCTGAGCAGCTCATACTACCAATGGTTGAAATTTATAAAATACTAGCAGCATGGCCCGGCGTTACCCGTGCTTGATTCAAAAATCGTACGACTCATACAGCAATCGCTATCACTTGACTTAAAATATTTTCCCCCTTCCTTGCCTTTAAACGAGTGCCCTTTGTCGTGCTGATGTTGCTACATGCCTTACTTCTTGCCTATCTCACACTTCGAATTTTTTAAGCTCTATACTAAACATTAAATCTGTTACGAAAAAAGAACTAAACAAAATGAACACAAAACGATCAACTTTAAAAAAGGACTCGTAACTGGAAAAACCGAATGAAAAAAGAATGTTAACAACAAATACTTTCTCACACCCAACCCAGTTCTGCAGAATCAGAATCAACGTTGAGTTTAAGCAAGCGAATGAGCCAATTGGAGTAAAGTGTCATGCAGATTTAAATTTTTCCCACTTGTGACGAATGCAGCTATCGATATTTTTTTGCATGCTAGCATGCTAGTTAACATTCGTGTCAGTCAACTGTTGGCTCTCACGCTGACCAATAGAATCTTCCTGCATATTCGTGGCAGCCATCTATAGTTTCTCACTCTGGCCAGTACAAAATGGCCGCAAACTACATGAAAACTGCCGTAGAAGCATGAAAAACTCGATGGGATTTGGGAGATGCAAATTCGGTTTTGGCCTTTCCGCTAACTTGGAGTATGTGCATGTAAATTTTGGTGCTAATCCGTCGAAAATTGCGGCCGTGTATTCGTTACATACACACACATACACATCCTGCCTTTTATAGATAGAGATTTCTCTTAAAACAATTTCTCAGGGAATTACGTTTCTCAAGTTCAGTTGCTGTTATTGATCTTACCACTATCGATGTGGTTTTCATTCTTAAAATTTTGTTTTTTCTAATATTGAACGTCAACATCATGATTATGTCATTTTTCTTCAAGTTACATAAGAGATCTTTGCAGTTAAAAGTCCTCAAAGAAATGTTTTTTTTTATTTCGTACAACTCTTTGATTCTGAATCTGTTACGCCAGTCTAATCGAGAGGCTTAGGAAGCTGTACGAAACGAAGACCTTGATATTTAGAGGTGCTTTTAGCCTACTTAGATTTGAGATTGGGGTAATAGTATAAGCGATCACGTAGAATATTCTTTGAATTCTGAAAGGTTTCTTCCTTATATCAGAAAGAAAAGTGTTCTTACTTGGGAAAATGCCCTGCGTGATGAAGATACTACAATTCTACAAATTGTAGGTAAATATACGTATATCCCAGGAATCCCCAAAGCGTATAGTAAATATATATTCCATTCCCAGAAATCCTTCCTTTATGTCTAGTGGAATATTAAAGGTAGCGTCCATTATTATTAGAACAGAGAATGAATACCAATATATATCATTGCAAGTACTTTGATAACGTAAAAGAATTCACATTGAAGATATTCTACTTTGCTGATGGCAAAATTAGCCGTTTCCTTATAAGGAAACATTCGGCATTCATTGGCTGAGCAGTTCGTACAACTCTTGGTTGCAATTTCGAATAATCTTTTTTCTTAAAAACAATTTTTCTCAAATCCTCAAGGAATGTTGTTTTTGTTATTTCGTCCAACACTTTGATTTTCATTCTGTAACGCCAGTCTTCAATATTCCAAGAAATGTGACCATCGCTAAGACACAGACCTTACATGCTTATAGCCATTTTTAAGCACTGATCTGACAAAGCGTTTGTTTAACCCTGACAGATATTTCTGAACGGGCTTGGCGACATGTTAAGGACGAGGCTAGTTCAGCATATGATTTTCAAGGTAGCAACAAACTTCAGATTTTTAAGATGAAAATTAGTAACAGATGATGGCGAAAATGTATGAAAATGTGTTCAGAAAATTAAAACACAGACACACACACCCAAAGTCACTGTAGATATTCATTGCCAGCACTTTGATTTATGTCGAAAATATTCTACTTTGGTAATGTAAATATTAGCTGTTTCCATATAAGCAAAGATTTACCATTCATTGACTGAGTAGTTTGGATTGAATTTGGTTGAAATTTATAAAAAAAAAAATCTCGTTAAAAATATATTAGATGTTATCACTCTTTCCAATATTGAATGGGGGGTGGTTAACCTAGAAATGGTTACTGAAAGAGGAATACAAAAACGGAGTTTGGAAATGAAACAGTAATCTTTATAACATCAACAAAGTTCAATACTCGCCAGCTGCGAGAAGTAGGTAAACCACTGCTAGTGGTTGACTACATAGACAGCATATTACACCCTTTACATTAGGGTCCAACGTATTTAATCGGATTGAGACATACCCATTACTTTTCATAGGTACAATATTTAATAGGGGGGCAAATTCCCAATCTTTTCTTTGAAATAGGGTAGAATGCCAACATTTTGATAGTTTAGTTTTAAGTCTTAAGTTTTCCAATCAGAATTGTCCTTCGGATTTTCTTTGTGTATTAAGGCCTTGATTCTGGCGACATGATGAGTTCAGCTCATGGCAGTGGCTATTTGAACTCAGGGGGTGAGCGATAACTGAACAGTATATAATATCAACGAGATGATTTATCCCTAGAAATGCTCAGTAGAACGAGCCCAATCTACCGCCTTAAATTAAATACAGGGTTCAGATCGAAATCTCTTGCTATTTAGCCGGTTCAACAGACATTACATTAAGGCCAAAAAGTGCACAATAATAATGATGGCGTCAATAGTTTATTTTTTATTTACTTGTTACATAATAAAGTATAATAAGTATTCTTGATTTTCTTTTCTTTTTATATTGTTTTTTAGTTATTTTTTATTTTTTTAGAAAATAAATAAAAAACTCAATAAAGGTTTTATTTAGAGAAATCAAATAAAATGTGAAATTTTAAATTATGAAGTTGTATGTATTAAAAGTTCTAATAAGCAAAAAATAAACTTTGATTTGATTTTCAGTAAAAATAAAATAAAACCGCTTCCAATTCACACAAATATTCGGACTCAAACCAGAAACCGCTTTTAGTTGTTTGACAGTGCAATTCCTGAATATTTGACTTGCCAATTGTATTGGGCGTTCAAGAAAAACACTCTTTAGGAGAGGGTTAAAAGAATGATGGTTACCGACTTTTGGCTATGGCCACTTAAAATCTAAAAGTTTTTATCAATTAAATACCTTCATAACATTTCGTTTTGCTAATTACACTAATTTGTATATGTCGCCATCTAGCCGTTCATACTCGCATCAATTTCTGTCATGCATGTATAATTAACAAGTCACAACTGTCCTTTTTTATAAAACGTCGATAATTTGTGATTTTTAATGCCGCCTTTTACTCTATTTTTACAACGAATTAGGCGGACAAAAGCCATTTATAATGTGTCCGTGGCGCTCGGAAATACACAATGCCGAGAGCGTATTCGGCTTTCTCTTTCCGTTGGGTATTTGAAATGGAACCACACAAACAGATCCATCCGAACAATAGATGTAAATTTGCGACTGAGATTCAGAAAGTGTTTCCTATTGGTCAATAAATGTTCGATCGAGCTGACCTGTCGCTTTTATCGCAACGTTTCGTCCAGTTTCAAAATCCGGCGTTTTTTTTGGTTTTTTTTTTGTTTTTTCAGACATATAATGAATCTGATAACGGTAAAGATTTAAAGCTCTTTGATCCGTCTTGTCGTGTCTGGTGATCATGCAATTTATACTTGAGAAAGACAGGAATCACGTGCAGCTAAGGAAGAAAACAAACAAGGGAAAATAAAAGGTTATGGTCCACATCGAGGAAGGCCGGTGAATACACTAACCGAAACATTGTAAAAATAGATTTGCGAGTCATAGAAAAAAAATTCCGTCTGGCATTTCTTCTTTATTATGAGTCTCGAAGCTACAGACCGTTAAATGTAAATCTTTTTGATGGAAAAGCAAAAACAGGGCGTTTACTCAAACACGTGTATCTACTAAAATATAACTTTTAAATAATTACAAATTATTTCGAAATATATATATGTCTGTGTGTGTGTGTGTGTGTGTGTGTGTGCGTGTGTGTGTGTGTGTGTGCGTGCGTGCAAGTCTGTGTGTCTATATCTCTGAGATGAGGTATTGTAACTATTTAGACTATTTACATTGTCCTAATCGCTATTTCTATGATTACAACGTTTCGACCGTTGTACACCCCAGCTTTCTTCAGGTGACATAATAGACAGAGGACATCACAGGAAGATACGAAGACTTAAGGAATCAGCGCATATGCTAGACGGCAAAAACCTCCTAAGCGCACCAAGCATACATATAAATACAATATGGTAACCAGAAATACAGAAAAGCAAAAAAATAGCAAAAAAATAAATAAATAAATAAATAAATCTAATATGAGCACAAAAATGTTTTACTGCCACTTAGGTGTATAAGTCCCCAAAATTCACTGGTGTCCCCAACGACACATGGCCCTGTTGATAAAAGCGCTATTTGAATTATCCAAAAAGTGATTTCAGCCAAAGAGTTGCGAGTTCAATTATTTTCAAGGGAACAAAAAGATACTGAAAGAGATATCTGTGTAATTAAAGTAATCTATCCCCATGGACTAAATAAAGGTTCGGTATATTACCTGAAGAAGGTCGAAACGTCGTAAATATAGCAATAAAGATGAGGACAACAGTTCAAACAAAGTAAATAGTGACTATATATATATATATATATATATATATATATATATATATATATATACAAAATAATGCAAAAAGGTTAATGGTTTTTCAAGACATCCATTTGAAAATTTTGTTTTCTACACAAAATTTCTAGGTCCGTTAAATTGATCCTGATCCTTGTTTCAATGGAATAATTTATGCCGTAAAAATGTTAAATTTTGGAATATTAGTGTTTTCTTTTTATATATATATATATATATATATATATATATATATATATATATATATATAATATATATATATATAAAATATATATATATTGTATCCGAAATGCTATTAAGGATGAGTTATTGGTTTTTGAACAAACAACGTCCTGAGTTTGATTTGAATTTTTTTAAATGTCCGGTTCTGATAAATATTTAATGAACAAAAGGTTTTACTGATAAATTTTTTCCTGTCAAAGTGGCATGAACTGTATTGTCAATAAAAGTAATTCACGCCTCTGTCGAAATTTGGTATCATGGATCAGATATTTAAATTCCAATAAACGTGCAATCCACTTTTTACATGAATTATTCATACAAAATATATTTGTTTACATGTTCAATCCATTTGATTCTCAGACATCTTTCTGTAGAAACGATTCAAATAGTCAAAATCTCTAAATCCAGTGATGAGATTACCCAGCATTCATTACTATATAGAATGACTGATATAAGATACCAGTTACAACTTTTGTCTGTATATACACACAAAAAAACGATATAATAAATGTTGTTCTTGGAAATTTTTTCTCTTAGTAATAAGAGGATATATATATATATATATATATATATATATATAAATATGAGTTTTTGGTTTTTGAACGCGCCAAAGCAACGCTGAGTTTAGGATTTGAATTTTTTAAATGTTTGCGTCTATAGCAAATATGGTAAGAACAAATGTTTTTACTGAGTAAATTTTTGGATGTCAAGGTGGCATGAGATGTCAATTGACATTGCATTTGAATATATATATATATATATATATATATATATATATGGATCAGATATTTAAATATAGTAAATTTGCAATCAATTTCAAATACATGAATTATTAAAAACAAGTTAATGCAAATTAATGATTTAAATTTAATTTTCCATCTTGAAAACGATTCTTTTTTGTACACAAAACATCTAAATGTCCTATAATTGAGTTGATCCTTGTTTATATAAATTTCGCCGTAATTAGGTTGTTATTTTTTTACTTTTTTTTTCTGTTATAACAGACATCGTCAGGTATATGTAGATGTTTTTCTTGGTTTTTATTTTATTTTAAGAGGACATTAAAATATTGTGTATTGTTATCCGAAATATTATTAAAATGAGTTGGCTTTTTGTTTTTTTACGCGCCAAAGCAACGCTTCCATTTTTTTTTCTTTTTTTTTAAATGTCTGCGGTTATATGTTTATATTTTCTAATGTTTTACTGATAAATTTTTAAAAGACCAGTAAAACATTTGTTCATACAAAGAGAGGACAGTATATTCAATAAAGATATGTCATTATTGCAGAGCACTACTTGCATAGAATATAATGAACATGACCTTGAACCTGTCATGAATTAATCAATATTTGTAATTTCGTCTTCCATAAAGACATACTGTAGGCAATCCAGAAGTTTTGAGGGGGGTGGTTATAACTGTTCAAAACATTATTGTAATTTTACTTTACAATCATTGGTATACAATCATTGGTATACTATTACTAATCTGGCAAACCAACTTCTTTTGTTCGAAATTGAAAGAGAAGGCTGTAATAGCCCTTTGAACACAATCTACTGAACACTGCTTATCATTTACAAAATGCAGCAGAGGACATGAAGACAATTTTGAATCCCGCTATAGAATAAATATTTGTGTTAACAGAGACGGGCATCAAAAGTGCACGTCAACCAACCTACAGTCCATACCTTGCTCCGTCTGACTTTAGTCCGTTCCCCATGCAGAAGGAGAACCTCAGCTGCACTCGTTTTGTGGCATTAAGAAGGTGAAGGAGGCCGCGAAAAGAGTCCTGGACACCTTCACTTTTCATGATTTCCACGGGGTCTCCCCGAAGAAGAAGGATCGCTACAACAAGTGCATTGGATTCAGAGGATATGGTTAGGGTTTCCCAATTCTTTGAAATTAATATATGTCTCTCCTGAAAGTCTCAAAACTTTTGTAATGCACCTCAAATACAACCAGACAAGACAATGATTACCAACTACGAACCGAAAATGCCTTTTCGGACACAGCGGTGCCATCAGATAAAACGATATTTAAAAGAAAGGTATATATGTGGATCTTAGACATGAAATTAAAATATGTTGAACCTTAAATCTATTGTTATCCCTATAATAATTGTAACACTGGATACGGTACAAGTTGGTATAGACAAGTATATTTACAAAGTTCCATATAGCTCTTGTTTAGAAGAAGTTTAACAAAATTTCAGTTTGGAACTACAAAACTATTCCGAAGGGCATAATAATTGAAATAGAATATTTTAAAAAAATATACATGTTAAAAATTACTTAAGATCATGATTTCTTTAAACAGAACTATGTGTGGGTGGTGTAATCCAATAGCAATTCGGAATGTTGAATCAGAGTGTTGATTTCGAATCTTTCGCGGGTTAATTACATCCACTTTCTGAAGGTTATAAGTGAATGTAATGGACCCGACAGGAATTGGAACATCTGCTCCGATTCCTCATTTCGAGTCGCTATCAGATTACACCATCCCACATAAGGAGAGGGTTTAATACCTATCCAAAGGTATGAATACAACAAACTATATATATATATATATATATATATATATATATATATATATATATATATATATATATATATATATATATTGTTCTTTTTATTATATAATTTACTCGATTTAGCTCTGTTGAGAGAGGTACCAAACCGGTTAGCTAGCCTGTTTTTCAATTTTACTTTTTATTATCATGAGTGGCAATAATAAAACTAAGTTGTGTCTATTCATAGAAGTGATCAAATTTTGTACCACCAAATATATATATATATATATATATATATATATATATATATATATATATATATATATATAAATAAAAAATGAAATAGAAAAAGTCCGACAATTATTTTAAGACGTTTTATGTTTAACATTCTTTTTATAGATACAAATATTTAAGTTAAAACGATGTTTATAATATACAGTATTAATAATATTTACCGGCCTGAATGTCCGAGAAATTTTCATAGAAAATATTCGCCGTCCGACAAGAATCGAACCTGTATCCTATAACGGAACCGTCATATATACTGACGTAACTTAACCGATTGATCCACAGAGGATCGTTCGTTTAGCAAGTTCGATTTTACTGTTTTTAAACTACAATTTTTCATGAATCTCTCGCGTACATTCATATCTGCTCAAAGCGTCTCGAAATGTAAGCAAATGACGTCACACATTATGAAATAGATAAAGTTCGACAATTATTAATTAACTATTTGTATCGATAAAAAGAATGTATAAACATAAAAATGTCTTAAAATAATTGTCGGACATTGTCCATTTCATAATGTGTGACGTCATATATATATATATATATATATATATATATATATATATATACACACATATAACAAACACACACAGACTTATGCTTATATATATATATATATATATATATATATATATATATATATATATATAACACCGATATAACACAAACACATATATATCACACAAATATAACGAATAAACACGAACATATCTCAGTCACTGGCGTGTTTATCTAAAAATAAATACGCTTAAATTCACCTCTACCTGCCGTGCGCCAAAGTCTTAGTGGTAGATTCTCTGACTGACGCTAAGTCAGCCGGATTTCGATCCTAGCTAGAGGCAACCAGACGTCTAGCTACACTGATGAGATGTCATACGGCGAAATAGTCTGTGTGGAGATGACAATTTACATTAAATTTCCTTTTTTTCTTCACCGCTAACACAACTCTGATTTTCTTGTATATCCCAGTTTTCACCAGCACAAAATGTGCGATATTCTAAACATATATATATAAGTTTCTTATTTAGACAATAATGCCAGATGCGTTATGATTTATATGTCATGTTTATGTTTGAAATTGAAAGAAATGCATTTGCTTTGCTTGAGATGTTTCGAAATCCGATAACATTCAGTCTACCATGTTTGACGACGTAGACGCGCCAATATTTTTCGATGGACATTGTCAGGGAAAATCTTTTCTAGTGCATTTAAGCATGTAATGTTTAAATGAAAAACTGTCCATTTCACACCATTACGAAAACACTTAGCGAGAGAAGAAAACATATCTGGATACGAAATGAGAGCTTGCACTATAGGTGCTCTTAAAACAAGAAACACTTCAGTATCACTATATTTCTGAGATGAGGTATTATGTGCACTATTTGAGATCATAGACAAAGAACATATTGGAAAATTCTTAAACTTAAATAATCAGCATATGCTAGGCCACAAAAATCTCCTGAACCGACCAAGCATAGAAATGAATACAATATGAGAATCAGTAATAAGGAGTGCCAGAGAAAAGCGATAATAACAAAAAAATTTGCAATATGAGCTCCAGTAAAAAGAACATGCAATAATAACAGCAAAAATTGCAATATGAGTTCTGGTAAAAAATGGTTGCTAAAGACATTAGGTTTATAATACCCAGAAATTCAAACACAGATACCTCAAGGACACATGGTACCGTGAATAAAGTTAGATCCAGTGACAGGACCGAAATAGTCTGAGATCAATACCTGGTTAAGGCAGTGGAGAACTTTCAGATGGGAATTAACAGGAGATAACAGACATCTATTAAACATGGCACGTGGAACTAGAACAGTCTACCCCTGCGAGCGAAATAAACGGTTCAGTGCGACATTCCAACCACCTGAAGAAGGTCGGAGCGTACAACAAACGAAACATTGTATTAAAGATGGCGACAAAGATGAAGACAATAGTGTGAAGACATACTTCTTCTCTCTAACGTGTCCCATTAGAATGTGGACGATAACGTGTCTCCAAAATTTCATATTGTTTGTACGTCTTTGTAAATTGTATCCTTCATTATTAAAATATTAAGCAAATTGTCACATTTATTTCTTATGATTGTACTTAAACAATACCATCATTAATAATAATAATAATAATAATAAGAAGAAGATGAAGAAGAAGACGAATAATAATAATAATAAGAAGAAGAAGAAAAAGACGAAGAACAATAAGAAGCTGAATAATCATGATGTTAATAATAGTAATTATGAGAATAAGAAGCTGTAGAAGAAGGTGCACAATAATAAACAAGAAACAAGAAATAAAATAAGAAGATGAAGAAGAATATAAAGAAGACAGAGAAAGAAGTATGAAGGAGAAAATAGAAGATTGAAGGACAATGTAGAGAAAGAAGATTGAAAAAGAAGATAGAGAAAGAACATTGAAGGTAGAGGAAAGAGAATGAAGGTGAAGGTAGAGGAAGGAGGATGAAGGTGAAGGTAGAGGAAGGAGGATGAAGGTGAAGGTAGAGGAAGGAGAATGAAGGAGAAGGTAGAGGAAGGAGAATGAAGGTGAAGGTAGAGGAAGGAGGATGAAGGTGAAGGTAGAGGAAGGAGAATGAAGGTGAAGGTAGAGGAAGGAGGATGAAGGTGAAGGTAGAGGAATGAGAATGAAGGTGAAGGTAGAGGAAGGAGAATGAAGGTGAAGGTAGAGGAAGGAGGATGAAGGTGAAGGTAGAGGAAGGAGGATGAAGGTGAAGGTAGAGGAAGGAGAATGAAGGTGAAGGTAGAGGAAGGAGGATGAAGGTGAAGGTAGAGGAAGGAGAATGAAGGTGAAGGTAGAGGAAGGAGAATGAAGGTGAAGGTAGAGGAAGGAGGATGAAGATGAAGGTAGGATGAAGATGAAGGTAGAGGAAGGAGGATGAAGGTGAAGGTAGAGGAAGGAGAATGAAGGTGAAGGTAGAGGAAGAAGAATGAATGAAGGTGAAGGTAGAGGAAGGAGAATGAAGGTGAAGGCAGAGGAAAGAGAATGAAGGTGAAGGTAGGAGGAAGGATGAATGAAGGTAAAGGAAGATGAAGGTGAAGGTAAGGAAGGAGGATGAAGGTGAAGGTAGAGGAAGGAGAATGAAGGTGAAGGTAGAGGAAGGCGGATGAAGATGAAAGTAGAGGAAGGAGGATGAAGGTGAAGGTAGAGGAAGGAGAATGAAGGTGAAGGTAGAGGAAGCAGAATGAAGGTGAAGGTAGAGGAAGGAGAATGAAGGTGAAGGTAGAGGAAGGAGAATGAAGGTGAAGGTAGAGGAAGGCGAATGAAGATGTAGAGGAAGGAGGATGAAGGTGAAGGTAGAGGAAGGAGAATGAAGGTGAAGGTAGAGGAAGGAAGGAATGAAGATGAAGGTAGAGGAAGGAGAATGAAGGTGAAGGTAGAGGAAAGGAGAATGAAGGTGAAGGTAGAGGAAGGAATGAATGAAGATGTAGAGGAAGGAGGAAGGTGAAGGTGAAGGTGAAGAGGAAGGAGAATGAAGGTGAAGGTAGAGGAAGGAGGATGAATGAAGGTGAAGGTAGAGGAAGGATGAATGAAAGGGATGAAGGAGAGGAGGGAGAAATGAAGGGAAAGGAAAGGAATGAAGGTGAAGGTAGAGGAAGGAGGATGAAGGTGAAGGTAGAGGAAGGAGAATGAAGGTGAAGGTAGAGGAAGGAGAATGAAGGTGAAGGTAGAGGAAGGAGAATGAAGATGAAGGTAGAGGAAGGAGAATGAAGATGAAGGTAGAGGAAGGAGGATGAAGGTAGAGGAAGGAGGATGAAGGTGAAGGTAGAGGAAGGAGAATGAAGGTGAAGGTAGAGGAAGGAGGATGAAGGTGAAGGTAGAGGAAGGAGAATGAAGGTGAAGGTAGAGGAAGGAGGATGAAGGTGAAGGTAGAGGAAGGAGGATGAAGGTGAAGGTAGAGGAAGGAGAATGAAGGTGAAGGTAGAGGAAGGCGGATGAAGATGAAGGTAGAGGAAGGAGGATGAAGGTGAAGGTAGAGGAAGGAGAATGAAGGTGAAGGTAGAGGAAGGCGAATGAAGGTGAAGGTAGAGGAAGGCGAATGAAGGTGAAGGCAGAGGAAGGAGAATGAAGGTGAAGGTAGAGGAAGGCGTATGAAGATGAAGGTAGAGGAAGGAGGATGAAGGTGAAGGTAGAGGAAGGAGAATGAAGGTGAAGGTAGAGGAAGGAGAATGAAGGTGAAGGTAGAGGAAGGAGGATGAAGGTGAAGGTAGAGGAAGGAGAATGAAGGTGAAGGTAGAGGAAGGCGGATGAAGATGAAAGTAGAGGAAGGAGGATGAAGGTGAAGGTAGAGGAAGGAGAATGAAGGTGAAGGTAGAGGAAGGCGAATGAAGGTGAAGGTAGAGGAAGGAGAATGAAGGTGAAGGTAGAGGAAGGCGGATGAAGATGAAGGTAGAGGAAGGAGGATGAAGGTGAAGGTAGAGGAAGGAGAATGAAGGTGAAGGTAGAGGAAGGCGAATGAAGATGAAGGTAGAGGAAGGAGAATGAAGGTGAAGGTAGAGGAAGGCGAATGAAGGTGAAGGTAGAGGAAGGAGAATGAAGGTGAAGGTAGAGGAAGGAGATTTAAGGAGAAGGTAGAGGAAGGAGATTTAATGTAGCTAAAGAAGAATGAAGGTGAAGGTAGAGGAAGGAGAATGAAGCTCAAGACAGAGGAAGGAAAATGAAGGTGAAGTTAGAAGTAGGAGATTTAAGGTGAAGGTAGAGGAAGGAGATTTAAGGAGAAGGTAGAGAAAAAATGAAGGAGATGATGTACGAAAATTACGAAGGTGTAGGTAGAGGAAGATGATTGAGAGAGAATGTAGAGGAGGAAGATAGACGAAGAAGAATGAAGCAGAATATATAGGAAGAAGAATGAAGATGAAGGTAGAGGAAGATGATTGAAAAAGAATCTAGGGGAAGAAGAATGAAGTTGAAAATAGATGAAGAAGATTGAATATACAGGAAGAAGTATGAAGGTGAAGATAGACGAAGTTTCATGCTGTTACATACAGTTATTATTTCTCAACAGTAAAGATCCCTACATGTTCTGGCCCTTAATTTCTCTAGTTTTTTTTTTCTTTTTCCAATTTTGTGTGGCATTCTTGAATGATATTTTTGATCATTTCAGCCCAAGCAAAGGGGAAATGCCTCCAGTACACAGGTGGGGAGGACAGAGAGTGAAAGTGAGAGAAAAGACTTGAGTATAGGGAGGATTGAAGTAAGAACAAATATATATATATATATATATATATATATATATGGGGAATATAGAATATAGAAAGTGGCGACTGATTTTGCATTTTTTGAAGATATTTATCGGAGAGGTAAATAAATGGAAAGAAGATCCACTGGCGGGAAGTGCGAGAAAAAAATAACAACTTGGAGAAGAAATATCGGTTGCATTTCGCTATTTCAAAAGTAAAGGGATTGGGACGTAGATATCTATTTAGCAGCACACTTAAAATCATGTAGTTTTGGATTCAGGTAAAAAATAAAAAAAATTCTTAGAGCTGTTGCCATGAAAATATTTTTAAAAAAACAGTAAAACCATGCCACATCGGCGAGAAAGTGACCGAAGTCTGAATCTCTAGTCAGGGTCGATTATATTAGAGATACTTCTTTGGATTTTGCCAAGAACCTGTAGATGAATAACAGGAGCACCAGTCTAGATATGGCAGCAATATTTAATGCACGAACGAATGACAGATTTGTAAATGTCCAAGATGGATTCTGACAAGAATAATTTTCTGGCAGGACAGAGATATATATTTTTATTATTACTTAAACTTTATTTTTAGTGGATACCCATATTTACGCAGACGCTCCATTTGTTTATTAAACAGTATATTTAATTATTTCCGTCTATCGGCCTGAATATTCGAGAGAGCTTATTAATGAATAATATGCGTTCGCCGGCAGGATTCGAAACTGAGTCAAACTTTATGGTAGACACCGTCGTTAGATCCGTCGTAGTAATGGGATTGCGCTAGCTCACTCCGTATTTTGGAATAAGAAGGTGCGGATGTGCTGGTCGAGAAATTGGAAGATCAAGTTCAAATTACGACCGAGTTTAGTGCATTCAATTCGCACTGACATTCGTGAGAATGGCGCGAATGAATCTCTTCTCGCGTTAGATAATATAAAAATAATATGGCAAGGAACCTTGGGGAAAGACAGCTCTGAATATAAGCTCCATAACAATATATCGTATGTCAAGGCATGGCAATTATTCATCCGTACGCTGAGACGCGAGAAGGACAACCGTTGCACTGAAGTTTGGTATGCTGAATCACCAGACTGTCTGGGTGCCATCTTGTCATTCCGTATTAGATGAAAGAGAAAGTCTGTACTCGTGCTGATTGTCCTTCATCTGTCTTCCACTCATAAATACGCTGTTCTTTCATCATTGTATCGGATTTTCAGAAAGCAATGTACCCCAAGACCTCTGTGTGTGTGTGTGTGTGTTGTCCTCCACAGAGAGACGGTTTCGCTGTATCACAGCTCATCAGTGTCGCTAGGCGTCCGGTTGCCTCTAGCTAGGATCGAAACCAGACTGAATTGGCGTCAGTCGGGATATATATATATATATATATATATATATATATATATATATATATATATATATATATATATATATATATATGGGGATTATAAATATAATATATATATATATATATATATATATATATATATATATATATATATATATATATATATGCACCACGGCCAAGTGCCCTTATTTACTAAGGGAGTCTTAGAGGTGACACAAGGCTGAAAGTATGTTGGACGCAGTGAGGATTGAACTCACTACTCAGTCGTAATGGATCTAGCAAGACAAACATGTTAAGCATTACACCATCTTGAAGTTCCCCGGTCCTGTTGTACTATGCAAGATTAAATTTTTTTATACGCATAACATCATAAATTTCATTGATTACATTTTTATTACAGACAGGTGTTTTCATTTATTTTTTACTCCTTCTTGAATCAACATCTTCCTAGATCAACATGTATATTTTTTCCTTGATCAACTCTTCAGTAATTTCGTCCTAGGGCTTCACCTGTAACCCCGACACAAAGGCACCACAGCAGAATCAGGCATCATAATATACCATCCTTTTTAGTCAAGATTACCTACGCCAAAGGTTTCATATTTTATTGAGCAAGATTCATCACCCTCTCACTCTCCTTGTTTCGCTTTCTTTCTTTCTTCATACATACATATATTCTCAGACACCCATTCACAAAGCGAGGTCGACACAAGCACATACGAAACAAATCTATCTAAATCGTTGTCTCACCTTCCAGGCCATAAGACGTTAACAAGATGTTGCCAAACCTGGACACCTGTAATATCGGGCTTCTTTCCATGTAAGATTCTTGATTTACCTCAGATTTCCTGATGCGCCATCTTTCGTCATCCAATTCTCAGCTAATTTTTGTCTAGGTTTTATGTTAAATTTGTTTTTGTTTGACGTTTCATTTCTTCTACTTTTTGCTTATTGATCCGAGTCCGATATATTAATGACAATGCGTTGTTCTCTAGAATATTTGGCATCAAGTAGTTCTTATAATGTGGCGCGAAAAGAGTAGGTTGGGGGGTTACGTATCTGGAACTTACAGACATGTTGGTGCCAAAAGCTGTACTGTTTTCGATATATTCGAAAATCATGCAAATAATATGGACATTCAAGATATGCATTTCTTTTTTTTTTTCCAATGAACGTTACTTTTTTCTGTATGATTTTTTTTCTTTCTCTTTACACACGCAATAATATATATATATATATATATATATATATATATATATATATATGTGTGTGTGTGTGTGTGTGTGTGTGTGTGTGTGTGTGTGTTATATTGATTCTATTCACAGATAGATGAATTCTGTTCTCAGATATATAGATAGATACATAGATTCTGTTCTCAGATAGATAGATTCTGTTCTCAGATAGATAGATAGATAGATTCTGTTCTCAGATAGATAGATAGATAGATAGATAGATAGATAGATAGATAGATAGATTGTGTTCTCAGATAGATAGATAGATAGATAGATAGATAGATAGATAGATAGATAGATAGATTCTGTTCACAGATAGATAGATAGATAGATAGATAGATAGATAGATAGATTCTGTTCAGATAGATAGATAGATAGATAGATAGATAGATAGATAGATAGATAGATAGATAGATAGATTGTGTTCTCAGATAGATAGATAGATAGATAGATAGATAGATAGATAGATAGATTCTGTTCACAGATAGATAGATAGATAGATAGATAGATAGATAGATAGATAGATAGATAGATAGATTCTGTTCACAGATAGATAGATAGATAGATAGATAGATAGATAGATAGATAGATAGATAGATAGATAGATATATAAAGGCTTAATCATAAAATAATTCATTATAAAAAACGAATATTGATTTTTGAAGATAATTCAGCAGTGAATATCAATCATATTCAGGGGAATTTGGAGTAATTTCAAATAGAAATACAGCGAACAAAGCTATCTATCTCTGTCTCTATCTACAAGAATACCCAAGGATTAGTGTTACATCATGTAAAAATAATACTGAGCATAATATGCTTGTAACACAGATTCAATTTTCTAATGAAAAACTGTGTGGTGAATAAAATACTAACGTTCATATTTCTGGCATGATGTACATGACCCCAAAGATAAAAGAGCATATGTAAAATAAAAGTAGAACGATGTAAAGAAGACTGAACAGCTATTTAATACCACATTTCGTATATGGCAGTGAAAAAATTTGGTTCTACGGAAGGATACTGGGAATACCATGGACGGAACATATGAGAAATGATGAAGTTTTTTTGAGAAAATATAACCAAAAAGAACACATACACAGAGGGTGCGATGGGTAATTTGTTTTTATTTTGTAGATTGCACAGTTTAGTAGGGTCTGTTGGGCAGCGTCCGTAAGAAAAAAGAACACCATGACGCAATTTATTTCCTCCAGAAATTTGGAAACGGCATGATGTTCTGCTTGGTATTCGTGCCGTAAGCTGCAATACAAATATTTCAGTGTGTTTGGGTGTCAGTTTGAGGACAGTGCAGAGCATTCAGAAAGAGTCGGATAATTCCAATGGTGATTATAAATCTGTTTGGAGTGATCACTAGCGATGCGACGTTATGCCTCCGTTCATCTTCCAGCAGTGCTCCAGTCTAAATACGGAGGCCTACATCAAGCGCCTTGAGGAGGCTGTGCTGTCCTGGGTCAAGAGAAGAGTCGCTGGAAGACTCTGTCTGGCAACATGATTCTGCACCATGCCACACACGCAGGAGAAACAGTTTCTGCATCCACATCACCCCTTACATTTGGCCACCTGACAACTCCGACTGTAACCTCATTTATTATATGTGGAGCTTAGTTGAGCGAGAAACCTACAATTCTCCTTGTAACACCAAAGATTAACTGAAGGCAAGTATTATGGCAGCATTCCCTAAAGAGTCCGTCCAGAAGATTTGCAGAAGAATCTGGAGTCGTAGTTGAAGCCAATGGCCATTTTATTAAATAATTTTACTCTTTATTATTTCAAGATATTTTCGGGTAATTTTGGTAAATATATCTCTAAAAATGAGATGTCAGAGTTATTTTCCTGTTTGCGTAACCTAGACGATAATTTATCCATCGCACCCTGTACATACAATCCGAAATAGAGAGTTGAAATTCCTAGGGGGATCACTGATGAAGAAAGAAGACTTGATGGAAGGGGACATATGGGGGGCAAGAAATGGGGGAGGGGAAACGAATGCACAATCTAACTACAGAGCATTTGTAAATGTTTGGCAGAACAGAGATTCGGAGAGATAGAAGAAAAAAAAGGCAATCGATTCTAAAAACTACAAATGATAGGAATCTGTATAAAGCCACGATCGTCAACATTTCGAAGGAAGATGGCACAGAGAAGAAGAAGAAAGTGGTGAAATATTTGGAAGAAAACGCTCCTCTAAAAATGCTTCGATGACGCTGACCAAGTTTGCCTGGAAACGCAGATGTCAGTGAAATACGTTTTCATTTTGTCGCTTGAGAAAGTGTCCGAGGCACTTAGTGAATTGATCTCGTCCTTACAATGGTTACGTTCAATGCTCGAGATCAGTAAAAAACAAAAACATCATCTTCGAAAGATTTCTTTTAAAATTTGGCAGATTCCACATAATTTCTTTTTGCACACTAGGCAAACGCAATATCCCTAGAATTTATTTTCTCACTATACTGGACTTTGCTGGGTACACATATATGCAGATTTAGGCACACATACATCATATCAATCAGAATTCCTTCTGACAATACTTGCCTTAATTCGCGTTTGTATCCGCCATTTACTGCCGATACCAAAGAATGCTCTGCCTGCAGGTGAAATAATACAAGCCACGCACCTGAGATTGAACTTGATTGCTTTTAATGTCATCTCATTTTATACATTCTTTCTATTCCAATTATTCTGCCTTCAGAATGAAAATTTAAATAAATACAGAACCAAAACAAAATCAGAAAGTTAATGGTAATATTAACCGTTTCCTTATAAGGAAACATTCGGCATTCATTGATCGAACAGCCAGTGCTACTGTCAGTTGAAATTTATAAAATCTTCCCCTTAAAATATTTTTCAAAGAAAATAGGTTTCTTAAGTCCAGTACCTGTTATAGCACATTCCCTTATTGATTTAGGTTTCCTTTCTAACCTTTTGTTCGAAATTGTGTGGAATTTCAACATATCATTACTAGCAGCATGGCTTAGCGTTGCCCATGCTTGATTCAAAAATCGTACGACTCATACAGCAATCGCTATCACTTGACTTAAAATATTTTTGCCCTTCCTTGCCTTTAAAGAAGTGCCCTTTGTCGTGCTGATGTTGCTACATGTCTTACTTCTTGCCTATCTCACACTGCGATTTTTTCTAAGCTCTATACTAAACATTAAATCTGTTACGAAAAAAGAACTAAACAAAATGAACACAAAACAATCAGTTTTATAAAAGGACTCGTAACTGGAAAAACCGAATGAAAAAAGAATGTTAACAACAAATACTTTTTCACACCCAACCCCGTTCTGCGGAATCAGAATCAACGTTGAATTTAAGCAAGCGAATGAGCCAATTGGAGTAAAGTGACATGCAGATTTAAATTTTTCCCAATTGTGACGAATGCAGCTATCGATTGTTTTGTATGCTAGCATGCTAGTTAATTTTCGTGTCAGTCAGCTGTTGGCTCTCACGCTGGCCAGTAGAATCTTCCTGTCTATTCGTGGCAGCCAGCTATAGGCTCTCACTCTGGTCAGTAGAAAATGGCCGCAAACTAAATGAAAACTGCCGTAGAAGCATGAAAAAATCGATTATTTCCACTATCGATGGGAGTTGGGAAATGCAAAGTTGGTCTTTGCCTCACCCGCTAACTTGGAGCATGTGCATGTAAATTTTGGTGCAAATCCGTCGAAAATTTCGACCGTGCAGTCGTTACACACACACACACACACACACACACAAACACACACACACACACACACACACACACACACACACACACACACACACACACACATCCTGCCTTTTATAGATAGAGATTTTCTTTTCGAGTTTCATGTGGCAACCATTTTAATCGTTGTTGCTGTTAATATTCCTCAAGTTATGTGGTTTCTGTACTGTTTTTGGTTTCTGATTCTGTAGCGCCAGATCACAACTAACACAGAAGGATGATGTCATATTAACAAATTTCTAATAAAAAATTTCCTTTTATCTGAAACTTCAAATAAAACCTTGGTGAAGCCAAAATCAGGAAATCGAGAAATAACACCTAAGAAAGCGTTTTCTCGCGAGACAATTTTTCTCCCCAGAATCTTATCTTACTTATCTATAAGTCCGCCATTCGTCTATGCTTAGAATATTGCTGCCACACATAATCCAGTGCTCCTGTTATTTACCTTGAGATTCTTGATAAAATACAAATAAGAATCAGCAATATTACCTGTCCTGATCTGGCAGCTCGGCTTCAGACACATTTCCACCGCCATTTTCCCGTGCTTTTCTAGAAATACTTTCATTGTAATTGGATGAACTCTTCTCTGTGGTACGTAGACCTTTTCAATTTAAGCGCAGTACTAGGCTGTCATCGATATCTCATCAATTTACAGTTGAGCTGGATAGATGCAAGCTTAAATTCTATGCTAATATTTTCTTCTCTTTTAATTCTTGCTTGTGGAACTCGGCTCCATGCTTTCCAGCCAAAAAATAATCTTTAAAACTTTAAAGGCAATGTCCGTCGCTATCTGCTAATTACTCTTTTTGTTCCCGATCATGAGAAATGTTTCTAATTCTAATTCTTCCACACCCAGTAACCACTTGTATCTCAGTGGCTTTACTGCCTTGAATGGGATGAAATCCATTAAAAATGATAAAAAAAGAAAAAAAATAGTTAACAGTGTAGAAAATTTTGAACGGTTTTTATGCCATACATGATATCCATATAAATTTTCCGATCAGATAAGGCTATTTCAGAACATAAAATGAGGAGTTATTAAGTTAATGTTTTGGTTTTGTAGCAATTGCCGGTGTTGTGGGAAACTAAACCGTGCTGTTTTATGTTCAGTTTCCTTATCTCCTATTCTAAATGTTTTATAACTGATCCATACACCGAGGTAATTGATGCGT
>CAHIKZ030004777.1:942500-1025000 GCA_903632075.3 Acanthosepion pharaonis
GAACGACGAAATTATATATATATATATATATATATAAATTTAGTTTTATGGTCAATGTTATTTATATGGTTAGGTTTTGGTGCTGTAAGCGTTAACAAAAACATGAAACAATCTAAACAGATTTAATACCCAAAATCCTATATCGCCCACCAAAATTTCCAATTGCCCACTATTTTCTGTTCAGATGCTCATCGTCCGCCCAACTGTTGAAATCGCTCACCAGTGGGCAGTGTCGCACAGGTTGGGAAACTCTGATTTAAATGCTTTTCTGACAGCCACTTTAATATATTAGTTTTTTTGTTATTTTTTTTGGATATTGAGGAAAAAAACCGTGTCCACAACTATAAAGACTCTCCATTTTTTTTTTAGATACCTAATACAATGAAAACATTGGAGAGATCTCTCTTAGGTTAGTGCGCATTGTGTTGGTGACGCGGTTAGTGAAAACACGATGAAAAAAATAACAGTCTTTTTGGAAACCAAAAAATCAATAAAATTAAACGATGTAATGGAAAATGGTAGAAACCGCATCAACAGACCGTTTTTTTTTTTTTTATCTCAAAACAAGCAGAAAACAAAGATGACAACATTGTTTGAATGTTAAGGGAATGTTTGTTCGGTTGTTTGACAAGCAACAAGACGAATTCTGTTTTGTGAGTCGGTTGCCGTTTGACGTTGTGTTTACGGATTTTATCTTATTAGCCATTGTTATTTTTTCCGATCTTTTCTTTTTTTTTTTATATAGAAGCATTTCTCTATGTTTTAGAGTTGGCTTGGCTATTGATTATAATTAACACGACTGAACTAAATTACCTTTCTTCTTTCTGACTGTAGAGTGCAGCAAAACATCAACACACCTGCACCCTTATTTATATACATACACGCTCACACATAAACAGTCTCACATATTTTATATGTTTATGATGTTCATGTAAAGCTACTATTGTACATATACGGGAAAGATGAAAAATCGACCCGATCTACTTCCGAAAATCTGGGAAAAAAACAGATCCGAAATATTTTGTTTGGAAAAGTATTTATTTTTTTAAATTTTTTAGGGTCTGTGTATATCCATTACATTCACTTATGTACTAATAGTCTTAGGAAATTTATGAATCCTCTTCATCTCCCCACAGCTATGGGTAAATAGCAGGACATGCCGGGTACTATAGTCTTGGATGGCAATTGGTCTATCGTAGAAAGAAATGGCAACCTACTGCGGAAAAAAATCTGCCTCGTCAGTCATGTATCGAAAGATATATGATTGCCTAAGTGTGTCTCCCGCATGGCACATAAAGGACGGATATCTTATATACCGTATATACACGAGTTACACTCGACTTTTGATGATCTAATTTTGAAGCTAATTTTTTAGCGGATCGCATCATACACGAGATATAAAATTAGCGTATGGGCCAGCAGCAAATACGCTAATTCTATATCTCGTGTATGATGCGACCCCCTTAAAATTAGCTTCAAATTTATGTCTTTAAAGGTCGCATGATACGCGAGTATATACCGTATGTTTTAAATATCTTCATTTTTAATCCTGTAGACATCTTGTGATGTATTATCTTTTAAGCCATTCTCATTTTGCGATAGATGTTTTCACACGACTCCTTGTGCAGACACAGGGTGGTATTTGATCAACATTAGCAGCGTCACCTGAGTGACGGAATCTGCTGCTGGATAAACCCAAACTTCCTAAGGGTCCCAGGACAACATCTCTGATGATGTGGCTGCGGTCATCTTACAGGTGCATTTCTAAACGTTTATATACTTTAATAAATAAAAGTATTTGAAACTGCCTTCTCTAGAATAAAGCATATCTTATTTAATGTAGTTAAATATAATTCTTCTGAAAGGTCCTTCAAACATCTGGAGGCTGTTTGCAAGAGAAACGCCAATACGATGTTAATTTGAATTTCTTATTATATTATATGAATAATAAAATTTACTGTATATTTTAGATATCTTCGTCTTTAATCCTGCAGACACCTTGTGATGTATATGGCCCCGAAGCTCAGCACGCTAGGCGTTAGTTTTGTAGTTTCTCTAACTAGAAGAGTTGCACGTGTTACAGTTATTAGCTTCATGACCAAAAGATTTTGAATCCAGACTGTCCTTCTCATAGACTGTTTCCCCAAACAAAGCTAGAGAACTTAGTCTGCCCTGATATTAACAGCTAGGTGTGGGAGGAGTGAAGGATTTATACGTTAGCCAGCATCCTGGAGAAAGACATAGTTAAAACATGAAATGTTTTAGCACATTACATCCAAAATGTTAATATATATATATATATATATATATATATATATATATATATATATATATATATATATATATATATGTATATATATATATATATATATATATATATATATATATATATATAATATATATGTATATATATATATATATATATATATATATATATATATATATATATATATATATATATATATATATATATATATATATATATATAATATATATATATATATATATATATATATATCTATATATATCTATATATATATATATATATATATATATATATATATATATATATATATATATATATATATATATATAATATATACACAGACATGACAGAATTGAATAGACACCAAGATAAATTTTATTTCTGATTGTTTTTAATAACCAAGATAAATTAACTTATTATTTGATTCAAATTGCAGATAACAATATTGGAACATGCCACGAACCAAAGGAGCATCAGACCGATCCGAATTTCAGCGAGGACGTATCGTGGGCCAACATGAAGGTGGTCTTAGTCAAAGAAAAATATCTGAAAATCTTTCAATACCCCTTTCTACTGTTAATAGAGTGATCGTACAATTCACCAGAGAGGGCAAGAAGTGCACAAAACCCCATCCAGGCCGCCCTGGGCCCTCTGAAAGAACCATGCGTCTTGTCGAAAGAAATGTTGAACAGGATCTACGTTGCAAGGCCTCTGACATAGCAACACAAGTTGATGTCAGTCCCAGAACAGCTGTCAGGTATTTTCACAAGCTTGGCTACTATGGCAGAGCTGCAAGAAGGAAACCACTTCTCCGTCCAGCCAATATCAAACACAGAAAGGATTGAGCTCCTGAGATGGTGGAGAGACCTGTGACCTTTTGGGCCACTGTGATTTTCTATGATGAGTCAAGATTCGCATTATTTTCTGACAGTGGTAGAGTATGGGTATGGAGACTCTGTAGTCAAGAGTTTGATTTAAAAAGACTGCAGCCAGCAGTGAAACATAGGGGCCTTTCAGTAATGGTATGGGGTGCAATTTGGAATGATGGTCGCTCAGAGCTTGTGGAGTGTGAAGGAAACATTAATTCACCAAATATGTTTCTATATTAAAGAAAGGGTTCCTTCCAATATTCTCAAGTAGTAGAATGAGTAAAGTTGACTCCCTATTTATGGAAGATGGAGCTCGATGTCACACTGTTCAAGTAACGCAACATTGGTTGAGACAAAATGGCATCAATAAACTACCATGGCCACGTCAGTCCCTGGATATTAACCCTATTGAATACCTTTGGGGCATATTAGAGCGAAAACTCTGCAAAAAGAACAGGAAGCCAACTTCTAAGCCCGAATTTTTAGGATTATTGCGTCAAACATACCAAGAAATCCCTCAAGACGATATTCGTGAACTCATCGCTAGCATACCTAGAAGGGTCCTTGCATTAAAAAAAAGCAACAAAATTCATGTCAACCAAGTATTAGTTATTGAATTTATGACCATTTACAATTACTTCATTTGTATAAATTACTTGTTTAATAAAATAAACGGTTTCTGTGAGCGTCTATGACAAAATTTTGCATGGTATTCAAGACTCTTTCTTAAGAGAGAATCGCCAAATTTGATAATTTCATACATTGATCCTCCAAGGATATTTTATTCTGCTTGTTTGTACAATTGTTTTTTTTTTAACCTCGGATCAGAAGTTTGGATCTGCGCAATCCTCAGCTCTTCTGAAGTAGAATTATATCATACTTTCAATGAGTATAAAAATTCACATTGCAGGCAATTCCAAGAATTTGGGCATCTTCAAAAACCAGTCAAAATTGATTTCAATTATATTGGCAGATTGTAACCGTACTTAACCACTTTTCTAATCCAGTGTTTGGAATATTCCTGTATTCTGCATATCACAGGTACACGTTCTTATATCTTCCACCTCCGGTTCGATTAATCATCTGATGTCTGAAAGGTTACTGAATATGTAAATTAATGAATATATTAATTACATAAATAAAATTCTGCTTGTTTCACCAATACCTCAAAAATAATAAGCTGTTCCTTTCTGATCAGGTGGAAAGACGGAGAAAATCATTTCAGATAAACTATTGGTTTTTACTGGGAAAAGGAATGAATGGAAGAAAGAAGGAAAGGAAGAAAAAAAAAGAAAATAGAACCGTTTAACTTCTGTTTCAGTGAAATGGAAAAAAAACGTTACGTTCAGATCTCTTCATTAATAACATAAAGACCAAAAGTCATATTTATGACTGTTGTTGCATTATTTTGTTATAGTTGTAAAGATCAGATAATCAACGATACCAAAGAGAATTTCTACGGCTATTCTATTGTTAAAGAACTCGGTATAAGCGTATTCAATCACTAACTTAAGAATAAAGATCCACCAGAAAGTTTAAATAGAAAAACTGTAAAATTTCTATTAAATAAATAAGGTTTAATAATAATAATGATCACATATTTGAATGGAGATGCCTAAACACACATACATATACATACATATCTCTAGATACACACAGACCAGTTTTAATTACTTCACCCAAACAAGGTAATAAAGCTCGATTATTCCGAGTGAAAATATATGTGCAAAAGGAAAACATTATTAAAAAGAGAGAAAAAAAAATTCTTAAGAAATTCAATAAAATTAAGAAAACAGAACTTAATGATTTACATTCGCCTTCAAATTTTGGAAGATCAAAATTGACTGGAAAACATGAAGGCGGAAAAGAATTTCACAAGCGAGAAGTGCGAGAGAAGAAACTTAACGTTTAAGTCTGGGTTACATATAGCAATTTTAACTGCAAGATGTTGAAACCTAGTTGACAATCTTGTCAGTCATTTATTTAAGTGCACTATGTGATAAATGTCTCTATTGATTCATGACTAGGCAGAAGATTTTCCCACGGTAGGTTGCCGTTTCTTTCTGAAGTAGACTGGTCGCCAACAATGATAATAAAACCCAGTCTGTCCTGCTATTCAATCCATAGATGTGGGGGAGAAGAAATGGATTGATACCTTTTTCAAGAATATTTGAGCGTAATTGAATGGTTACATTCCTACAACGGAGGAAACAAGGAGGGAAGCTCAATCAGAAAAATAACATGAAAATATTTATAGGAAATGCACGGGGAAGCTACGTTACGACAAAGAGAAAGTGACTGAACTGGAGATGCTAAGGCCGATAATATTGACGAGTCTTCTTCAAATTTAATCATCAATCATTAATGTTGAAACTTGAATAAATCATGGAATAATAATAATACAACACAAAATGTACTTAGAACAAAATGTATTGACACAAGAAAGGGTACACAATATTTACAGATAGTTTTGGTATATTCTTGGGAAGACCGTTCCTGTAGAATGGGTTGACTTAGTCGCAGTCGGGCAGAGTCTCTGGATTGGATCTCTTCTTCCTCCCCCGTCTTCCCGGTACCAACCATATTTATATGGTCGGTACTCCACTATGTAAATTAGGTGGATCGTACCACAACAATTAAATACATAGCAGAGGCACCAGACCAGATGTAACAGTAATAATCAATACATGGACAAATGATCGATTTATAAATGTGCAAGGGAGATTCTGGCGACATAGTAGAATTATCAACAACACATTTCACATCAAAATGACCAACAATACACTTTATATGAAGGCATTCTAGGTTTCGGAATTAAATAAGCTATAGAGGTTGACATGCCGCTAAACAAATTTCAACCAGACCAAAACCGTTTGGAATAGCAATGCCGGCGGGAACATTCTTTTTCTATGTACCGTGTCCCTTCCAAACGCAAGCGATCATGACTTTCCCCGAATTACCGGTCCTTTGTTATCTATCTTAAATCTATGCATTTACTCAAGCTCAGCAAGTTGTTTGGCTCTCATTCTTTACTGTGAGTATCAAATTTTCGAAACCTTCGTTTCCCCTGAGCCCGCGAAATTTCAACTCTCTTCCTGTTGTTAATTAAAAATGTCCTTTTTGTTTCCCTTTTCTCTAAAACGTTGCTCACATAATCAGTTCGTCATATTCTTAAGACCCTCCACTAGAACCAGATTTCTGTTGCTTCAAGTCTCTACTTCATCTGTGAGGAGACTGGCTATCATTCATTACCATATAAGATGATTGGTATTGCATAACAGTCTAGCACTCTTTGCTTAGCTTTTGGGAGCAATCTTTCGCTATCCAAATGCGCCTTCAGATTTCAGTATCAGACATTCTTTCCTCTGTTAAAACATTTCCCAGATACTTAAACTGCTGTACTTGATTTTAGTAACTCCAATTTGTAATTTGCATATTGGTCTCATCGTTTACCTAACAACCACGCATTAAGTCTTTATATTTAATCCTTTCTTTTCTATTTCTTTCACTAGTTTGTATGAGTTCTTGTAATTCCTTTTCTGTGCTTGCTATCAACGCTGTTGCGTAATCTGCATATCTTAGGGTGTTAAGATTGTCGTTGTTAATAATTATCCCTGTCGGACTTCTAATTCTCTCTTAAGTGCCACAATGTATAAGTTGGAAATGTCCGGTGAGAAGGTACATCCTTGTCTTATAACCCTGTATATTTTTGTATATATGCCGAGTTCATGTTCTATTCGTATCTGTCAGTTTTGCTGCCACTACAGGTTCTAAATTATTCCCATATCCTCCCCAAATTTTAATGGCTACCCAGACAGTTTCGACAGTTCTTTATGACGTACACTGTCAAACGTTTTTGCTTAATGGTTGGAACTTTACAACTTATAGAGTAAACCGCTTCAAATAAATGTTCCTACGGTAATTCCAACAAATATCACCTGAAGAAGACCGGGATGTAGACCGACCAAAACTGTCTTGAATGCGGTTATAAAGATGAGGACAACACTCTGAACAAACTAAATAGTTAACATACTCATTATCTCCTGATATTTCACGTTGCCTTTCAGATTTTGAAGACCGTATTTATCCATAGCTGGGGGAGAAGAAGAGGATTCGTACCTTTTCCAAAGCTTTTAGCGCGTAATAGATTCGAATGGAATTCGAACTCGGCTCTCCAGATTGAGGAATCCGAGAGCCGAGTTCGAATTCCAGTGGAATCCATTACATTCAATTACGTGTTAACCTTGGGAAAGGTAAGAAACCTTTTTATCTTCCCAGAGTTATGAGTAAACAGCAGAACAGACCGGGTTCTATAGTATTGGATGGCAACTGGTCTACCGCAGAAAGAAATAGCAACCTACTACGGGAAAAAAATCTGCCTCGTCAGTCAAGTATCGAAAGATACATGATTGCCTAAGCGTGTATCACACATTGCACATAACTGAGTTCACAAGAAAGCAAAAAGCTAGAAGAGAATTCGACAGGGGAAATGTGTGAGAAAAGCATGAACTATAGTAAAACTTGCGTTTACATTTAGCAATTTGATGAGACCTAACAGCCATTTTAGTACGCTTAAATTCATGACGTCGTTGTACGAAAGAGCAAATCCCAATGAACATATGTCTGAATTTTGGAATTTCCCACCCAAGCAAGTCCACGAAGCTACTAAAACGCTAGGAGTTGCTAAGTGTTAGAGAATATGAGAGAAAAAAAAAACCTATCAAGGCGAGAGAACAATAAAAGAACATGAATTAAGAAAACGGAACAACGATTGACGTTGCATTTGAATTTTTGAAGTTGACCGGAAAGCAAAAAAAAAACGAAAGAAAAAAAAACGAATGAGAGTTCCACAAGCTTTCATGTACATTTTTACCAAAAGACTCATCTTGACTGTTACATTAGTGCCTTCTTCAGCTGTCTGTCAACTTACTCTTAATCTTCTTAAAATTTTTAAACCGGACATACTATTCACAAGGTGAAGGTAGATTGTTATTTTTCTAACTTTAATGATCAGGGTCACTCTCACTTAATATGCCGATTTTTTGCCTTTCCAATAAGCCAAAGTATGTTTGTTTCAATCCTACCAGAGACACGAATTAAACTACAACTCTCGCCAAGCAGATATATTTTCATCACCGCTTTAATTCAATATGCCTTGCGTTCTGTAGGAGTTGTCGATTTAATCTCTCAGTGTGATAATGCTGCAAATAATGTAATATGGTTCTGTATACGATTCTGGATGGAGATAGGCATGTAATAAAAATTTTTTGAAGAAATAAAGAAATGATATTTATAAGCAACGGAAGAAAAAGTAAGAATATAATAAAATATGTAAAAAATGAAAGAAAAACCAAAAAGAAAGAAAACAGAAAAGAAAGGAAGAAAATAAAGAAAATTAGAAGGAGTATTTATACTGCTTATTACTTTTTTTTTAGATGAGGAATTGTCAATATACTTTTTCGATATCTAACACGCTCAAAATTAAAACTGAGAACAAGATTTTCAATAAATATATCAAATTATATTGACATTTTCTCATTTCGGAACTCAAGCATAACAATAAGTCGACAATCCAGGAAGCATCGAAAACATCCGAATGTAAATAAACCTTAAATTGGCATGCATACTGAGTAAAGTGCTGGAATACTAAGAATGTTTTTCTTTTTCATCAGCTTTCCAATGAAATTCTGGTATTGACACTTAGTTCAGAAATTAATAATAATGATCATAAATTAATACATTGACGTTACATTAGGAATGGTTCTCATGATTTTAGATCTTAAATTATTGGAAGCGTTAATATACCCATATTTTTTTTTCTTTGGGAATGAAAGTTAGATACTGTAAATATCCCATTCAGTACGGTTGATTAGTTTATCAGTTGCCTGACCTTAAATATTTGGGCATGTCCCGTAGAAGCAAATGCAAAGTGCTTATCTGTTCCTGATCGACAGTAGTGGAGAAATCCTGATTTATTCGGAAACCGTCTGACGTGACTGATGTTATTTCTATCTAGACCAACCCAACAAGGTTATGTACCTTTTTTTTTTATCAAAATATTTTACTATGTCGCACGCATTTGGATGTTGCATGCGTCTAGTCCACTTTTATCAGATTGTGAATCATGGCAGCTTTCGTATATTTCTAACCTTGCTTCACTTTTTTGTCATGTTCCTCTCTTCATTATTATTATTATTATTATTATTATAAACAACAACAACAATTATTATTAATAATAACAACAATAACAATAATAATAACAATAATGATAGCAATAATAACAATAATAATAACAATAATGACAACAATAATAATAATAATAATAATTATTATTATTAATAATAATAACGACAATAATAATAATAATAATAATAATGATAATAATAATAATAACAACTATAATAATTATTATTAATAACAATAATAACAACAATAATAACAATAATAATAATAGCAACAATAATAACAGCAACAATTATTATTATTAATACCAAAATAACAATAATAATAACAATAATGATAGCAATAATAATAATAAAATAATAATAATAATAATTATTATTATTATTAATAATTATTATTATTAATAATAATAATAATAACGACAATAATAATAACAATAATGACAACTATAATAATAATAACAACAACTATAATAATTATTATTAACAATAATAACTATAATAATAATAACAATAATGACAATAGCAACAACAATAATAATAATAACAACACTTATTATTATTAATAACAATAATAACAACAATAACAATAATAATAATAATAACAACAATAACAATAATAATAACAACAATAACAACAACAATAATAATTATAATAATAATAATAATAATGACAATAATAATGATAATTATTATTATCGCGGGCGCAATGAAAAGTAGCTCTATTGATACAGTGGGATCTATGTAAGAAGCATCGTCCCGATTACACAGAGTAGTAGTACGAGTATTCTTTTCCGTCTGTAGCCGAGAATGAACAACTGAGGCGTATGCGAGATATGACCCTCTTGAATGACAAGCGCTTGGAGAGAAATCGACAGGCTAGCACACTTGTGCACAACGATAGCCGGGAATGGATCCTGATAGACGTTGGGGTAACTTTGGATAAAGACATTGTGAAGACGAAACAGGCAAAAATACAGAGGTATCAAGTCCTGGCAGAGCAAACTGTAAAAAAAATAAAAATAAAAAAAAAATCAATCAGCAGTTCAAGTTGTCGCTTTGGTGGTAGGCGCACTGGAGATCATTTCTAGGAATCTTTGTGTCCCACAGAATCCATTGTAGATACCTCATATCGTTGTGCATCATGGTAGGTCTCAAATATTTCTAACCTAGCTTTAATTTATTTCATGTTACTCTCTTTATTATTATTATTATTATTATTATTATTATTATTATTTTAATTTCCTTTGATTTCTGGCGTTTACACATTTCTTTCCGGGTTCCGCCCAGGGACCTAAGGTTAGATATGGCGTCATGACACTTTCCACTTTAAAAAAAAAAAAAAAAAAAAAAAATTAAATTACATAGATAAAGCCCTTCGTAAAGTGTGGGCTGTACTTGTCAGAACAATTTTTTGTATCTCCTTGAGGCATGGACTTCCAGGAATCCCTTCAATTAGTTTACTGGAATCTTTTCCAACCAATCTTAGGGCTCCAACTACAACAGGGATTGTTGATGTTCCCATATGCCACATTTTTTAGTTTTATTATTATTATTATTATTATTATTAATATTATTATTTATATTATTATTTGTGTTATTGTTATTATCGAGGACGTAAAGAAAATTAACTCTAAAGATACACAAGGAGCTATGCAAGAAATATCGCCTCGATTATAACTTTCAGTCTCACAGAATCCATTGTAGATACCTCATATCGTTGGGCGTGCACAGGTGACTGTACTGCTGGAAATGTTCCAAGGAAAAAGGTAGTGTCCCTAAGACTAGGGTAGAACCTGAGATGGTATCCTCATTACCTGTCCAAAATATTTAAGTGTCGGAGGGGATATCAAAAAGGACAACAAGAGTGGAATAAAAAGAAAAAAATTATATAAAATTGTGATTAAAACTGTAGAATATTTGAACGAAACTAGCAACAGAAAACTAGCTAAAATATGTTTTCCAAACAAATACAGGAAAACCGTCAGGAGTCTTTCCGATTGCTTAGTTGTTTTAATCTATGCGGAGGAAGGTGAGACGTGTATGAAGTTTATTAAAATCAAGTTCGATCTAAAATCTCTAACAGGAGAAGGAATTTATTCACAAACAGAACAAACCAAGAGATCAAAGGAAGAATCTTGGGGATGTCGTTATTCCAATTGTTGTTAATTACTGAATTCCAATATTTAAAGCAGGATTTGATTTCAAGATATTGAGCCGCCCGCGCAAAAAGTATCGAATCCTTGCCTTTCTATTTACATTGACAGAAGATTTCAATGGAAGATTAAAAAGAAAAAAACAAAAAAAAAACAAAGCTACATCTTTATAAAAGAAAAGACTAAATACGTCTGTCAGACGCCAATAACTTTTACCTTTATTTGAATAACTTCAATCGCGAATACTTCGACTTTTTTACAAGAAAAAAATGAAAAAAAAACCCCAAAAAACATTAAAATATTAATTTAATCACGCAGCAAAAAATAAGCGATTTTAAATTAAAACTATTGAATAATACATATTTTACAATGCTTGCTATTCTTTACAAACCTGGCGTTCGGTACAATTTTATTAAAAATCCAATATCATAATGTCTGCAAAAAGAAATCTTCATTGTCTGATCTTTAATAAACTGCCTTTTTTTTAGCGTGATTTCTTGCATGTTTTTCATGTTATCCGAAAATGATTTCACGTAACCTTTCAATTATTAACCCATTGATTCTTACCATGCCATGTTTTTAAAATGTGGTATTAATGGCTAGCGAATTATAATACTGTATTTTGTTTATAAACTTCTAATTAATACAGTATATTATTAGAAGCCTGCAATTAACACTCATATTTTATTATTATTTTTAATACCGGATTTTACGTCGGCCATCAGTGGGTTAAAACTGTAAAACCTATAATTAATAGCGGATACTCTTTGTGAAGAATATGACAGACGATAAAATAGATAACATAGGTAGTATTGTTCTTGATAATCGTCTTCAATAAATTTTTGCATATTTTAATGAGATGGATATTCTTAGTTCGTTTTAACAAGTAAATCAATTTTCCGAGCCGTTCCAGAGAGACACACGGCTATATTATTTATGCCTGACAAATTGGGTTTTGCTGAAAAAAAGTAGATGCGAATAGCAAAATACTTACTACATATTTTGCAGACAGTGATAGGTATTAGTCATAGTACATCAAACCTTTGATAAAGGACAGATACCAAAAATATATTTAACCAGAGATTCATGAAAACATTCTACAAATTCATCTTGCAAATCGTCTGGAAGTGATTTGTAATTAATTTGAAAGGGTTTCTGAATAAGTTGATCGTAATAAAGGGGAATTCAGAAAGCAAATTTTCTCTTTCTGGCGTGAGAAATGGCAGAAGGTTCACAGAAGTCTAATCATAAAATAGGCTGAAATTTCGAGTGATGATATGTCAACTGAAGTTCTGTCGTCTATTCCCATGGATACGGATGTCTTGGTTGCAGAACCATTTTTTCTTGATGTTTTAAATTATTTTTTTATATTTGAAAATTTTTCGAAAAACTAGAAACAGAGCATTAATTTATGTCAAATTATAAAAACTGAAATCAAACACTCAAAATTTATAAAAATCCTTTAAGTTTTTCAAATGTTATAGTGTGACGTCGTCCCCTGGTCGCAGCGCCGACTGTAACGTTCTATCCTGATCTACCACGGCACCAGTTGTGACGTCCCCAAACAGCACCAATTGTGACGTCCTCGCCGCGGCGCCAGCTGTTCGCTCCTCGCTGCTCCGTTCGGGTGTCGCTGCTCCAAACGTGACGTCCGCCTGTCGCGTCAGTTGTGTTGTCTCGTCCTGTGACGACCAACTGGCTTGGTATCGGTCGCGGCACCCAAATGTGACGTTCTAACCTCTTGGTGATTCGGGTGGGAATCTGGTTAGATTTGATATCAGCCTCGTCGTTCCCAACTCGCTCCCAACGCCTGGTTACCAAGGTAACTGAATTGATCCCCAGTCCGCCTACCCACGTTGTGAATTGATCTTAGGCAGACGAGATCAAACAGTGGTTGGGGCCGTAATGCAAACTGAGTTCGACGGGGGTGATACTACACAAATATGCATAAAAGAAAACGAAATGAAAACTCAAAAAGTTCAAAGTATCAAAGAAAAAGGTAACAAACTTTATGTCTAGTTGTTCGATACATAGGACTGCATCTATCTCCCGACCCGTTCTGTAGATTGTGACACGTCGTTTTCCGTTAGGCAAATTTTTAACGCTTCAAGTTGTTTGCTCTCTAAGAAATTGGCGTTTCGGTGTGTCTTTGGACGAAAGTCGAAAAAAAACTTATTTCGGTGGTCTGGTTCTAAGTCGCTCTTCAAAATAATTGTTCTTGGGTTGAAGAGGAGTCCGGAATTTTTGCGTGAATCTTGGTCAGCTATCTGCAAGGCGGTTTCAACTGGAGACTGTTTCTGGGAACTCAACTCTGGAAACTCGAGCCCGAACTGATTTCTGCCTGTTGGGGCCTCGCTTTTATTGACGCCGACCAAAACCGGGTGGGTCTGTTGGCGTCGGGGGGTTCCTCGATAATTCTAAATACATATCCACCTCTTTTATTTCTGGTTTGGGATTTTCCACTCTTTTCCATTTTTGGGAACCTTTATTAACTCCCACTTTCTCACCATACTTCTGAGGGGCGTGAACTGCCCTCCCCACTTCTTCGTAGCAGCTTCTCATACTTATACTCTGGATGGGGCGTCGACAGCCTTCTTCGTGCGTCACGTGATCACTCTCGGCCAATGAGGTCTTGGTCGGGTATCTTTTCTCCTCCTTCGTGCGTCACGTGATCACCACTTGACCAATGATGTCTTAGTCGGGCGTGAACAATGCGCGGCTTTGTTTCGGGAAAAAAAAATCTTGCTTAACAAAAAAAAAAAATAATCTCTTCTCTTTCCCTTTCAATCGCCGTTATCACCCTTCTAGCCGCAACGGACAATATGACAACTCTTGTTTTACACATGGTGTTTGTCAGGTATTTTATCGCTAATTTATCAAGATGGTTGGTCTTCTTAACATGGCTTCAAAAAAG
The DNA here is from genome assembly GCA_903632075.3 of Acanthosepion pharaonis. Lineage (NCBI taxonomy): Eukaryota > Metazoa > Mollusca > Cephalopoda > Sepiida > Sepiidae > Acanthosepion > Acanthosepion pharaonis. Next base: position 956,888 of record CAHIKZ030004777.1, read on the forward strand.
AAATATCCCCAAAGTTTTCAGTCAGTCTGTCGCCTCCAAGGAAGAAAGAAAAACACTTCTGAGTCCTCATTCATTTTCCTTCGGTACATATTCCTGATAACATAATTTTATTATCGCAGGCCAAAGTTGTTTCATCGAAAAAAATTCAGTCAGCGGCACTGATTGTGTGGCATTTAATTTTTCATATCTGTCCAAAGTCCTTTTTAGTGGCCTGTTTCTCGTCACTTATCGAAATAGCATTTTCACTTGAATTTTTCCCTGGCCAGTGGTCCAGCCGTTCGTTTCCGCACATAGATAACACAGCCGTTATCAAAACACATCTGATTCCTTCTTTCTTTCCCTTTCTTTTTTTTACTCAGAAATTCCCTGTCATTGTAATGACACCCTTTTTCATTTGTTACTTATCAATATTTTCATTGTCTCTTAGCCGTGTGTGTGGCTGCTTATCACCTACGATTTGTCTCGCCTTTCTTTCTGCCTTCTTTTCTTTTTCTTCCTTTCTCTGCCTCGTAAATGGTGCCACAATAGCAACATCTTTGAGGCATGAAAATATTTCCAGGAAAAATCAGTAATCATTTTTTTTTTATCTATGTTTGTTTTTTTTAATTTTTTAAAATTATATTTTTATCAGTATTTATTTAGTACAACTGACATTTACCGCGACATATCGATTTAAAGTAGAATTTTTAAAAAACACTAAAATAATTTGCATGTCACATATTTCACCAACTAACACAATGTATGTCGAAATTTCTGATATGAGGTATGGTAATTATTTACACTATTTACATTGTTTGGACTGTTGATCTCATCGTCCTTGCTATATTCACGACGTTTCGATCATTGTACGCTCCGACCTTCTTCGTTTTTGTTGTGATGAGATAACCCAACTTCCCAATTCACGATAATGGACGGACTGGTTGCCGATAAAGTACGCCCACAGTGAACAGTATAAAAGGTCTTCGTTTATTAACACCATTGCGGTTAGTTTACTCCTGACTCTGTCTCTGTATTTTGACATACCTACATCCGACTATAAAATTATTATTGAAAACCACACTCGGGTTTACTTTGTTTATTATATCTTGCACGAGATATAACAGTTTTCTTGTTTTTATATATATATATATATATATATTAGTGAGAGTAACACTTTACAAGGCGAGATGTCCACTAGTGGTAGAGGGTTACGTTAAGAGGCTATTTTTGTGTATAGGTGAGGGAGATAACGATTAATCTTAGCGTTGAATATATGGTTGTGATCTGGGAAATATCCTGTTGAGAATCGATTCCACAGGGCAGTAGTTTGCGGGAAGAAGCTACTCGAGGGGAACTTACTTCTCACCGATCGAATATAGAGCAAATGTGGGGGGATTCACTATTATGTAAGTGTTATGACGTGTTCTTGCCATGAAGGTCTGCCTTGCCGGGGCCAGAGAATGCAGTTCGTCCGAGCACTTTCCATGTACGTAACGGTAGAGCAGCTGTCTACATTTCTGAGATAAGGCATTGCAATTATTTGAGCTATTTACATTATTCGAACTGTTGTACTCATCTTTGTTGCCATATTGACGTCGTTTTGGCCGAGTTTCAAGGACACATGGCACAGTGAATAAAAGCGTTGGCTGGATTCACTGACTTGACTCAAAGAGTTGTGGGTTCAATTCCTGGCTGTTGCAGTGGTGAACAGAAATTGGAAAGTTGAGTTCAAGTGAGATAACTGAGACATCCCGAAGAGGCATGGCCCGTGAAACTAGAACACTCTACCGCGGTGGACGAAATAAACGTTTCAGATTGAAATTCCAATCTCCGGCCATAACGTCGTGAATGTGGCAACAGTCAGAACAATGTAAATCGTCTAAATAAATCCTATGTATATTTTTACTTAGGCAAATGGTGTAATGGATAGCGGCTCGGATTGAGGAATCGGAGAGCCGAGTTCGAATTCCAGTCGGATTTATTACATTCACTTGTATGCTTATACCCTTACGAAGGTTATGAATCCTCCTCTTCTCCCCACAACCAGCTATGGATAATAACAGAACTGGGTTCTATAACATAGACAATAATTAGTGATAATACTAATGTAAACGTGATATAAATTTCTATAATTGTATTAATATCTTTCATTTTAAATCCGGTATTATAAATTTACTAGACGTTTTCCTATTTTAAAATTCTGATTGTTATGATGTTGATTTGGGGTTAGTAGAGACAAACACCAAATAACATGTGACAATAAAAAGGGTTTTAATAGGTTGGTAAAAAGGTACAGAAATCGCCTGAGTAGTCAATAACTAACTCAGATAGGAACATCTCTGTCTATCTCTCTTCTCCATGTCAACTGACATGCCACTATTCAAAGTCTTTGTTCACAGACGCAGACAAGTTCATCTTCAAGAGGGGTGGTAGGTTTCCGACACAACACTGATGAATCCTAATTCTTAAGTTAGTGATTGTATAAGCTCATGACAAATTCTACGACAATGAATTATTCGTAGAAACACTCCTTATTGCATCGTTAAATGTTTGAACTTAAGAAATTTAACAAAATATTGCAATAGCAATCATAGATGAGAATGCTGGTCGTTATTTAAGGTAGTAAGGTAGGGTACAAAAATAAAACATTTGAAATTTACATTTTACTGAAACGTACCTTAAACACGTGCGTTATCGCATCTTCTATCTACGCTTCTTTCTTTTTATCGTTGCAAGAAAATAGCGTCCCTGATATGAGTTTAACGTCGTTCTACGTGATGAAAAGGCAATAGTCCATTTTTTATGAGGTATTCGCAGGATTTAACGTATGCACACGTTAACTAAAAACAAAAGAAGTCACAAGCAGAATGTTAAGATAAGCATCCGGTATTTATTAAAGGTTAAACTCTGTAGATTAATTAATGGGGTTTCAGTTCCGAATTCCATGTACGCAACTGCCAAAATGTGATAACAACAATCAAAGATGAAGACAATAGGCCGAATATTAATTGTGTATATAATGAGAACTCAACCCAGAAATTCAGACAATTTTTTATTATGCCGACACTGAATATATATATATATATATATATATATATATAAATCCAGTGTAGAACCTAATAAAAAATATATATATTTTTTCTTTTTTAAAAATATGTTTCCATCGCGACATATAAATTTCTATGTTTCAAAATTAAAACTAAACTTGTAAATTGAATTATAAGAATTAAACTTACAATCCTGAGTTTCGTTCCATTGTCAAGCGATGTTAGGAATAACTTTCTAAGAAATTTACTTAATTTAGAAGTGCAATCTTAATATTCCGAGTTGTTATGGTTAAGGAAAATTCAATCTATTTTGATTAGGGTTTTAATTTACCTAAAAATATTATGTATCAAATATATGTTTCTTACAAATTCAGGTTAAGTTTGGGTGGGGTGGGGGTGCCTGCTCACAAACATAGCCATCCGTTATTCAACGTTTCGTCTGGCCTTTTAATAACAAAATATTTTGGCATTTTTATTTATCTGCTTAATTCATACACAAAGATTTTTCATATTTTTGAAGTTGAGTCGGTCATATTTTTAATATTTAAATTTCATTCCTACAGATTTAAAGTATCATTCCTCCTTCTAATAACTAATAGAATATACGCTATTTTTACAAGTAAATATATTAGAATTTAATTACTAATTAATAATCAAGTATAAATATGTATGTTTCATCTCTCTTTTTTTCCTTTTTTTTTTCAGAAATTAATTATTATTTGACAATAATATTTGACAGTGCTTACAAAAAAAATATCTATTTCATTTCTTTGATTTAGTACATATATATTTTTCAGAAAAATAATAATGTATAATTTTTCATGTATGCACAAAGGACATGGGTTATTTAATGATATAGCAGCACTAGATTTCCTTATTAATTTCCATTTTACCGTTGGTGTTTTATTGGTTTCTTTTAAGTGCCATAAATATTTAGATAAGGACGTTTGATTTCGGTATTTATTAACAGTAAAATGGAAATTAATAAAAAAAGAAAATAATTTAATAATTAGGCCTTACTTTTGTATTTAAAAAAACCCCAAAATAATTGCTAAAAACACCGTGTTATAAATCTTACTGTTCTTTCTTATTATTATTTTAATATATATATATATGTGTGTGTGTGTGCGTGTGTGTGTAAAATAATATATATTAGTGAATACGCATAATATAGCACGACTCGTAGTTACATGCAGACTTGTAGTCTGTGTTCAGCACCTGAAGATTGCAAGTCTGCATGAAACTCCGAGTCGTGCCATTTACGTAATTTTTTATCATCTCTCTCTCTCTCTCTCTCTATATATATATATATATATATATATATATATAGTAAAAGGTTGCAAATTAAAAAAATAATGTTTTTATGAAAGTATTTATACATATTTGATATTTCAGATCGACCTCGATCTTTCTTCAGAAAAAAAAAATCGAGGTCAATCTGAAATATCAAAAATAAATACTTTCATAAAAACATTTTTTTTAAATTTGCAACTTATTCTATATATACATATTAAGAAAGTATACGTGGCTTTCATTTCATTATATATATATATATATATATATATATATATATATATATATATATATATCACACACTCACACAGTGATATAGTAAGCGTAATTTTGTTGTGGCACGAGGCCGAAAGCATGGGGCATTACTGAGAATCAAACTCGAATTCGTCGCACTTGCGACTGTTTAAGTCGCAAGTGATCTAGTGATACAAGCTTGATAACCATTATATCACGTTGACCATTCCAATTGCTTTACTAAGCGTTAGCTTAGGCGTGGCATAAATCCGAATGTATTAGGATAATAGAATACATTCAATTTGAGATATTGTCAGCAGCCGTGTAATTTAACCATCATATCATTATTCAAGATTCTCGTAATAAATTAATTTCCCAACCCCAGTGAATATCTCGCTCGGAAAAAAAAAATTACATGTTTGCATTAAGTAATGGAAATGCAAATCTTTAAACGCTGTCTGTTTCATGTTCCCGTCAATTTTCACCAACTGACAACAGTTTAATAAGTGTACAAATAACAAGACTTTGGCAATCTTCAATAATAAATTTTAAAAAAATAGCTTTAAATTTCTGTGTAACTGAAAAGTAAATTTGTTATCTACGCTTATACTGTAAGTGGAAAATGAAAGTAGGGAGTACGATTTTAAGAGCTAGTAAAAATAAACATTGCTTTGAAATTACCCGAGCATTGAGAGTGTTTTCCGTGGAAGATGTCTTTTTTTTTTTTTAATTAAAATGTTGGGCGCTATTACACTTTCACACCCGCCACCGTCTTGTCGTAATATTTCTCCGCGATGTATTTTTCCCGCCAAGAAATATTTTTTCCTTTTGCCTATCTTTTTTACACTGCTTACATTTAACACTTCCCGTACTTTACTGATCATTTCAAACCAACGCGTTCCCAATCGAGACATCACGACATTTTGAAGACATCACGATTTTGAAGATTGGAGCACAGTTTTATAACAATATTGACAATTGCATTGATTTGTGCCGTAACTATGGTTTGCTAGTAGTCAGTATAGACTGAATTGCTTGCAACAACCGTTGTAGGGAACAAATCTATTCGTGATCGGTGGACAACAGGATTTGGAGGTGTGCACGTAAAGCTTTTTTCATTACTCATGACTATCTTACGTCAGTTACGAATAGAATGACAAGCGTTTACCGTATAAACTAGTGTGTAGCGTGAATTTTTATGATCAGGGTTTTACGCCAAAAATAGGGGGTCGCACTATACATAGGTTATATTTTCAAATGGTTAAAAATCATGTATTTTCGGTGTCCAGATGCACTATACACAGGTATTTGTTTTCTAGAGAAGTTAAAATTCTTGCCAAAAAATTCAGGTATCGCTGTATATATGAAGTCCGTTTACGCACGTGTATATACGGCAAATTATATCAGTGTTACTTCCTTCAATATTGGGCTGTAAAACTTTTGTAAAAGCTGCAGCTTTTAGAAGTGATTTAAACGAAATGCTGTGGAAATATGAAGGACAATCTATGTAAAAGTAACTAAAGCTAAAATACAGTTCGGTACCATTGTTAAGAAAAACAAAGCTGCAAATGTTAGCACTTACTTAATACCATAAATGGTCTTGCGGACTTTTAACTCCCTTCGACTGTAATATATATATATATATATATATATATATATATATATATATATATATATATATATATAGAGAGAGAGAGAGAGAGAGAGAGAGAGAGAGAGACACGAGGAATGTCGGTTATGTAAAAATGAAGGCAAGGCCGAACAAACAGTGCAATGGGAAGAGAATCATCTTACCTTTTTAATCCGTGATGCCTAAAAATCACACACGAAAGGAAATGGATTAATCAGCTTTTAAGTTACCCGATATAGTGAGTTTTTAAGTCAAATCCTCAATAAGTGTCGCGTACTTCGAAAATCAGCAAGATGGATAACACACCATAGCTATAGTCTAATTAAAGTCGGGGTGCCATTATTGTAGTGATAATGTCGAACGACGAACGTCGGGGTTCGTTTTGTACATTATTTGTAGTGATAATGTCGAACGACGATGGTCGGGGTTTTCATTATTGTATAGTGACTTTTAATGTCAAACGACGAAGATCTAATTTTACTGTAGCGATATTACCATTGTTGTTGTGAATGTCGAACGACGATGGTCGGTGTTGCCATTATTGTAGTGATAATGTCGAACGACGATAGTCGGGGTTGCCATTATTGTAGTGATAATGTCGAACGACGATGGTCGGGGTTGCCATTATTGTAGTGATAATGTCGAACGAGGAAAGTGATAAACGAAGGGTTACCATTATTGTAGTGATAATGTCGAACGACGAACGTCGGGGTTGCCATTATTGTAGTGATAATGTCGAACGACGATGGTCGGGTTGCCATTATTGTAGTGATAATGTCGAACGACGATGGTTGGGGTTGAACCATTATTGTAGTGATAATGTCGAACGACGACGAACGTCGGGGTCGAACGACGAAGGTCGGGGATGCCATTATTGTAGTGATAATGTCGAACGACGAAGATCAGGGTTGCCATTATTGTAGTGATAATGTCGAACGACGATGGTCGGGGTTGCCATTATTGTAGTGATAATGTCGAACGACGATGGTCGGGGTTGCCATTATTGTAGTGATAATGTCGAACGACGAACGTCGGGGTTGCCATTATTGTAGTGATAATGTCGAACGACGAAGGTCGGGGTTGCCATTATTGTAGTGATAATGTCGAACGACGAAGGTCGGGGTTGCCATTATTGTAGTGATAATGTCGAACGACGAAGGTCGCGGTTGCCATTATTGTAGTGATAATGTCGAACGACGATGGTCAGTGTTGCCATTATTGTAGTGATAATGTCGAACGACGAAGGTCGGGGTTGCCATTATTGTAGTGATAATGTCGAACGACGAACGTCGGGGTTGCCATTATTGTAGTGATAATGTCGAACGACGAACGTCGGGGTAGCCATTATTGTAGTGACAATGTCGAACGACGAACGTCGGGGTAGCCATTATTGTAGTGATAATGTCGAACGACGAACGTCGGGGTAGCCATTATTGTAGTGATAATGTCAAACGACGAACGTCGGGGTTGCCATTATTGTAGTGATAATGTCGAACGACGAACGTCGGGGTCGTCATTTTTGTAGTGATAGTGTCGAATGACGAACGTCGGAGTCGTCATTATTGTAATGGTGGTGTTAGCAATATTTAACTTTGGTTATGAAAGGTGGGATTAAGGACAATGCGTGGACGCAATGCAATTTATATTTGACGTAAATAGCACATAGTATAAAATACAAAACTGAACGGGATGATTTCAAAACATAACAGTTGAATTTATTAATATTTGATATACATGCATGCGAACTGAAAAAGTAGGACAGAGTCATTTCAATTTGATTAGCCAATTGTTGTACTTGAGCTCATATTAAAAGGAAGTAATATTAAACTGTAATGTAGAAGAATAAAGTTTGGAATTGTGAGTTGTAAAGCTGGTAAAAGTTCAGAAGAGATTTCAGAGTTCGTACTTGCGTGAATGTTGGTAATGGCCTTTAACGTCTGAACGCAATTGCTAGGACGGGAGTTCTTGAAGATTACATCTTGGTAGTAGGGAATGAGACGTGAGAGAGAGATGAATGAAAAGAAAACTCGAGGGAGTTTACACGTGTTGGGTTTATATAATGGTCGTGTGGCTCCCAGCATATGAGCGGGAAAACAGATTGGTCGCGTGCAGGCGGTTTGATTGGTCGGAACTGACCAATCAGCAAGCTAGATTGAAGGTGATTGACGAATGAATACTTGTTATATATTTGTAAGATTGTGATGGTGAAAATTATAACAGGAATTGTGCATTTCCTAGCAGGGGTTAACTAGCTTGTTGTGGAAGAGTCCACATTACCAACAAAACATGACCTGAAAAGCAGGTATATCAGAGGAGCCCTTCGAAGCAGAAATATTTATGGAAATAGTTCAGATTGCGTCGAACACCCAAGGGGTAACATGATCTTGCTGGCTACATTTTTCTGATTTGTTCTACTATGTTATGGTGGTAGTGGTGGTATTATTATTATTATTATTATTATTATTTTGTCTTGTGACATCGTCTATTGAATTAATCAAATGAAATGGTGTCAACAAGGTTCTGCACAACACAAGCCCTTTTCAGAGTACCACGCAGAGTAAATGATGGCAGTTTTCTGAAGGTCTACTAAAATATTTAATCTGCTACATTATTCGAATTCCAGTCGAATCCATTAAATTCACATACGTGCTAATACCCTTGTGAAAGGTGCGAATCCTCTTCTTCTCCCCCAGTTATGGGGAAATAGCAGAACAGGCCGAGTTCTATAGCCTTGGATGGCAACTGGTTTAGAGCAGAAAGAACCGGCAACGTCATTCATGTATCTGAAAATCATTGATCGCCTAAGCGTGTATCACGAATAGCACATAACTAACTACATTATTTTCTGGAGGTCTAATACATTATTATAGTATTAGTAATTGTTTGATTCAATATCATCTCCGACACTTTGATGCTTTGTCTGTAGCACAGGGACACTACACATTCCTTGGCATAGGAGCTTTTCCATGATAGTAGTTTGGTAGTCTACATAAATATCATATTATGAAATTATCCTTTGACTGATTTTTTTAAAAAATTTGTTTTGCAATCAATGCCGGGTAATAACCAGTGATATCGGACAAGCGAAATATGATTTCTTAAATGGTCAAATCTCTTCGCAGTCTATAGATATAACTTGTTAGAAATATTTTCTGGATTTCTAGGACAAATGGTGCCCTACGTATTTTTGTTTTTTTGGGGGGTTTAGAGTCCTCTTCTTTATAGGACCCAAATTCAAATCACATTGATATGACGGTTGAGTCGTCGCAACAAATATGTACTGTAAGGCGCTACGCACTGATTGGCGGCTGCTTGCTCAACTCGACGTCCATATTGTCTCATTTCGAGCTTGCCGATGTGAGCTCCATCGTCTGTCTTTCTCTTATATTTTCGATAGGAATCATTCCCTTGTTTAAATTTAAACTTAACTTAAATCAAAGGGACAAAATTTTACTGTGGGGCGTTCTGCTCCCCCGGGGAGACACACTTTGATCAAAATGAAATATAACTATCCAAGTACCCTGGGTAATGTAGTTTCAGAATATATATATATATATATATATATATATATATATATATATATATATATATAGTTAAATTCATCTGGAAATTTAACTATATTGTCGACATGGAAAAAAATAATCCCTTACTATAAAGGTAATTTACATTAAGCAGAAAACAGGCTTAGACACAAGCGTCTATCTTTTTAATTTTAATTTTAATGTAACTATAACAACAAAAACATTTCGATTTCATTTTTGCCTTGAAAAGTCGGAAGACGAAACGCGTCGGCAAAATGTAAGATTTTTTTTTTCCAATTGTCATTTGATATATATATATATATATATATATAGTTATGTGGGTCTGTCTCCAAAATCCTAGGAGCAGTTCGATAAAAAACAGAAAAAGAGCAAATATATATATATATATATATATATATATATATATATATATATATATATATATATATATATATGTAGACGAATATAAATATGTATGTATGTATGTTTGTATTCGAATTAAGTGGTCGTCATATTTTTAGAACATACTCACCTAATATGTAAACTGTTTGCTACTTTTGGAGAATTACCAATTACGAAACGAAATCATTTTTAGAAAACGACGAAAAAAATTCTTGAACACTGAAATGTGAAGATGCAATTAGGCTTTTTTCCATAAATATCTTCCTTTTTTTTATTGCACTTTTATTACCATTTTTAGTTTACTTCCTGAATTTTTTTTTTACTTTCCTTTATCTTTAACGACCATATTTCTTCATCTCCCCCATATTTAATACTTGCATTACACTCCAAAAACAGAACAACGAGTTTCAATCTTGCAGGATTTATCAGCGGAAATAACGTTGGTTCGTATTTGAAAGTTGGATATTGTACATAATTCTATATCTTGTAGTCATGGATATATATATATATATATATATATATATATATATATATATACTAGCAGTAGAGCCCGGCGTTGCCCGGGGATGTAACAGTAAGAGATAGATCAAGTATTGACCATCATAAAGACTGTAAAATAAAATTGACAAAGATTATTGCTTAAGGTTGACGGACACGCATGTCTTAATTAGATTTTTTTTTATGAATTGGTCAAACCCAAACTCAAACAAAAATATTGTTTTCAATCGTTATGAGTCTACCGATTGAATAGAATTTTTCAATTTTATTATAAACAATTGTCTTGTAAATGGAATTTTTAATGCATTCTGAATGTAAAAATAAAGAAAAAAGTGTGCAAGACAATAAGATGCACTACCTGCCAAAAAAAGTGAAGTTTTGTTGAAATCGGTTGAAAAATGTAAGAAATCCGATCCCATATATAAACGAACACACACACACACACACACACAGACACACACACACACACACACATACAGAAACAACCTGGGTTTTATAAGTATAACTCGATATGAGTTGTCCCCCCTTCATTCTCGAAACAGCGAAGCCACTTAATCGCGATTTCAAATTGATTTCATGCTAAATCAATTGTGTTTTTCCTATTTTTGGCACTGTCAGAACCACCGCAAGTTAATTTTACGTAGTCCTGAGAAGTTTTTTGAAATCGGTTGAAAAATGTAGGAAATCCGATCCAATATATAAACGAACAGACACACACACAGCCTGGGTTTTATAATAAGTATATATATATATATATATATATATATATATATATATATATATATATATATATATATATATATCGATACGGGTGCATGCGCACATACTAACACACCCTTATATATTGATTCTCACATTATAAACAACCATTGTACAGCTATAAACATAAGACAATTATAAGCAAATCTTAATAAAATACTTTATCGCATTCAATGCAAGGGAAGATTTAATATATACAACACTATTGTGATAATATATTAAAAACCAAACACAATAAAAAGTATATTTTAACCACAGGAGAAGAAAATTTTAAAGTATGTATAAAATGTTTACTATGCGAATAATAATAATAATAATAATAATAATAATAATAATATATAATGATAATGATGATGTTGATGATGATGATAATAATAATATTAATAATAATAACAACAACAAAACCTGGCAAGAGAGTGTGGGCCAATATCTGCAATGGAAAATCTGCAACTTCTACGGGAAGGAAACTGAAAGAAATTGGTAGGAACACCACCCACATCCGGTAACGGAGATAGGACCTCTTAAGATTTTATGGGACTACACAATACACACTGGTAGAACAATCAAAGCCAATCGCCCAGACATTGTTATTAGAGACGGGAAACAAAAAACCTGCTTCCTCATTGATACGACCGTCCCTGCAGACTACAATGTATCTTTGAAGATATTCAAAAAACTGTCAAAATAAAAGAAAAAATCTGAAAAATGTGACACATGGGTACAACAACAATACCTGATGCAGTTGGAACCCTCGGATTGTTTGGAAAAAGATTGCAGTAGACTCACTGAAGAAATACAATATATATATATATATATATATATATATATATATATATATATATATATATATATATATATATATATAAATTATATTACATTATCAATTATATTTTAAAAAATATCTCTACTTTCATTAACGTTTCTGTCAAAATTAAAGAATATATTGGTATTATATATCCTAATTTTAAAACGTTATTATATATATTATTAAATCTATATAAAGTCTTCGTGTGTTTCAATTTTTCAGTAAAAAGGTCACAACTCTCTAACCTTTAAATATCTCGTCTTCTTCAAATGAGACTTGCTCATCCAGAACTGGAACTGACTCTTCAGATTGAAAATTGAAATCTCTGTGAAATTGAAGACAGAGTGATGTCCCGCCAAATTCAAACACAAAAATCTAACAGAATCATCATAGAAATTTAGAGAGAAACAGGATGCAACATGGAAGAACTTCAAAACAAAGAGCCTCTGTTGGACCAAGGCCAACAGCAAGTGCATCAGAACGTCGTCGATGATAACAACATTGGAGGGATTTTCTTCTTGGATGCGCCTGGAGATAGTAGTAAATGTTTTGTAATTAACTTTCTTTTTTCTGTAGTGGGGGGGAATTAGGGCTACTCTCTTGCGTGGAGGGCATACAGAACACAGCAGTCCCAAAATCCACTGGATTGACTTACAATGAAATCCCTATGTACCAAATCAAAAGCGCAACCAACTTGGTTAACCTACATGAAAACACAAGCTTCCTTGTCTTGGATGAATGTACCATGTCACATAAGCCAGCATTTGAGATCCTGGAGAATGACATTACGCAGAATTTATAAATCATTGGAGGTATCACTGGGCTTCTGTGATTTTAGATAAACATTACAAGTTATTGCAAGAGGAACTCCAGCTGATGAAATCAATGCTTTCTTGAAAAATTCTTACATCTAGAGCCATGTTCAAAGACTCAGCCTGAAAAGAAACATGAAAGTTAGATTCCCAATTGACCTTTAAGCAGGAACATTTGCTGCTTTGCTGTTGTAGCTTGGCAATGTAACCATCAAAAATGGACCAAAATGGAAATATTTTGCTCCCAAATGTTTGTAGAGTTTCAGCTTCAAGTATCCAAGATTTGATTAACCATGTTTATCGAAACATTAAAAACCATTTCATGAATTCGAACTAGCTTTGCGAGAGGGACATATTACCTCTCAAGAATCAAACTGTGGATAGCATCAAATGGAAAATTCTACAAGAAATTTCAAAAGAAAACATGAAATACTCTTCTATTGACACTGTGGTTGAACAAGAACAAGCAGTGAATAATCTAGTAAAGTTCCTGAACTCATTGAATCCTCCTGAAAAGCGATTACACAAGCTGTAACTAAAAGAAAAGGTGCCAGTTATGATATTGAGAAATATGGATCCTACAAAGCTTTGTAATGGAACAAGTTTACGTATCAAGAAAATGCTTCCTCATGTCTTGGAAGCAGAGATACTTACTAGTTCAGGAAAGAAGGAAAGATTTCTAATTCCAAGAATCCCCTAAATTCCTACAGATCTATCTTTTGAGTTCAAAAGACCTCAATTTCCAATGAGAGTGTTAAGTTCCAAGAATTATCATTGAAAGTAACTAGACTCCATCTGATGGAACCTTGCATTTCTCACAGCCAGTTCTATGTTGATTGTTTATGGGTCGGGAATCGAAACAATATATTTTGGGAATGAAAACAATCTAAAATCGAATCGTCGCGGGTATCTTCTTATTGGTCTCAGCTAAGCAGGGCGATGGCGTACAGGAAAAAGTAAATCTCGGATATATTGAACAAGAAGTAAATACTCTTTTTTATATCAGTCCTCGGTACAATAAATGGTTTATATCAGAGTTCGCATGCAGTTTAATTATCACCCAACCCGCGTCTAAATCAGAGGTGATATCATCGTTGTTGACTTGGTAAGCTTTGGTTTGCTGTTTTGGTAAAGTTTGGCACAAGGCTAAAGTCGGAGGCTTTCGTCGGCAGATAATCACGTGGGCCTCTTTCCTGTCTCTCGTCTCGTCTCCGTCTCGTCTGCATTTCTTCTCTCTTCTGACTAATTCGCTTCAGTGAGTGTGTGTGCGGGGGGGTCCTCCACCCTCCTTGATGTCTTATCTGCGCCTGCAACCTCGACGATTTTCCGTCCAGCAAAACTCAGTTCCATTCCAAATTCAGTTGTTTACAAAATATACTTTTTTGTTTTCCAGACCGCATTTGCAGCTGTATGTCAATAACATTGCCCCTAAATATGGATCATTTTTCCATTGTTCAAACTGCTTGATATACAATTCAAGTCATTTATGTGTGAATTAAATCCTCAATTCTTCTCCCGGCTTTTAGGTATTAACCCTTCTTATTTCACTGTTTCTCAGTACATAACACTTTCTTACTTTTTAACAAAGCTTTCTTCCGTTTTACCGCAGCAACGACAAATAGGATCACAGTAGGAGAAGCTCAGTATCGCATTAAGATGCGCCAAGTGACAGTTGATACCTATCTTTTTATCCTGCCTATATATATCTATTTAAATATTTATCCCTTCACACACACAGACACACACACACATACACATAGTTAGGGAATTAAAATTTTGTTAATCATTATGGATAATCCCGAATAGTTTGTAATGCAGACAACTCAATGTCAAACCAGAGCAAACAATTTAATTAGAAAACAGACAAGATTAAAGGTCCGTTGATTATATTTTATTTCCCCAGGAATGTGTTTTTTTTTCTGGTTCCTCAGATCACCCATAAGGTTGTCTGTTTTCTAATTAAATTTATATATATATATATATATATATATATATATATATATATATATATATATATATATATATATTGTGAGACCGGAAACTACCTACACAATAGACTCTTCCAGGCTTATATTAAGTAGGCGACATAGCACTCTAGTGAGTGACAGAGAGTGACACAGAGAGACAGTGAGAGTCTAGTACGACTACCAGTGTTGGACACTAACATATAGTAAGCTCCGCTTACACTATCTCTGTAACCTGTTGTTAATATATCTTTCTTACATCTAATCCGTGTTCCGTGTTTTCCTTCTGTGGTCCCAACTTTGGCCCCACATCAATATATATATATATGAAAATTGATCAGAGTTAACAAATATGTAGAAAAGAAAATATTTATAAATATAAATGACAATAGGAAAACTGTAGTAGTTGCTGACGCCTTTCGTCCAATATGAACTGTCTCAAAGCAAAAAAAAAAGAAAGAAATGAATTTAATAAAACAAAGTAAAATTCTAGAGAGTGCCGCCATAGAATATTACCCAAATACGCCCAGGCTTTTTCCCTATTTCACCTTTCTTAACAAAATTACTGCTCTCCCAAAGAAACGTACACAACAATATCGTAAAATCAAAAGAAAATTGTTGAATCTGTCAACACAGCTATAATGACAATATTCTCCTCACGAGACAGTAACTGACGTTATTTTCAGTTAACAATATGAAAATAGCGTTCTCTACATTCTTCCAGTTGCTAAAAACATTCTGTTTTTTGTTATTGTTAGTTATTTGTTTAATTAAATTCATTTCGTTTTTTGCTTTGAGAAAGTCCACATTGGACGAAACGCGTCAGCAATATCTACAGTTTTCCTATTGTCATTTATGTTTATAAATATTTTCTTTTCTACAGGTTAACTCTGAGAAATTTTCATATATATATATATATATATATATATATATATATATATGCCTGTTTATCATTTCACCTCAGGCAAGGCGATATAGCTATTAAGATAACAGGGGTTGCTGAGAGTGAAAGTGAATTAGAATACATTAATGAGGAAACAGGTCACTAAAATAATATATTTCAGGAGGATGCACAGCGGCTTATAACGTTGCATTCAGCTTTCTGAAGATCGTATGCTGCAGGGAAGCAATCAATCAAAAGATTCCACACTCAAGAAGTGAGAGAAAGGAAACTATTATAATAGAATTATATCTAGCTATTTCAAGAATAAAACGATGAGACCTACTTGCCTATGAAATGTACGATTAAATTCATGCATTCAGGATACAAATAAGGACAGCTCATTAGAACAATCGTCACGAAGATATTTGCAGAAAAGACATCGTACTTAGAAAATATGACAAACTGGAAAGTGTTTCTTTTTGTGACGCGTTTCATCCGTTAGGATTTCATTGGACTGGGCTTTGATAACTTTGCCACGTCTACGCATGCGCACGAAACGAGAGACAGGTAGTTTCAAAATCTTTTGAAAGAATATTTTTTGAAAGAATTTTTTTCTTCAATCTAGTCGAAATCATCTGTATTTTTTTTTTCATTTTCTTTCTCCGGTAGAGAGATAAAAAAAAGAAAAAATTAAGATAAAAACTTTCAAAAAAATTATACATTCAAAAGATTATGAAACTACCTGTGTCTCTCGTTTCGTGCGCATATGTAGACGTGGCAACGTCATCAAATCCCAATGAGAAAAGACAGAGTGAAGCCATGTCTCGGAAGTGGAAAAGTGGCTAAAATCGAGATGGCATTAATAGATATCATTACAAAGCTGACTTTGGATTTGGACACGAATCCCGAGATATATAGCAGGAACACCAGACAAAATATGACAGTAGTATTAAATGTACGGAGTAACTGTATATATATACATGTGCAAGATGAATTCTGGCGAGAAAATTGTCTGTCACGTTAGTATGATCCGACTTCCTTACCAGCAGACCTAGCAATTGATTTAATATAATCGCCCCACTTCATATCAATGGGAAACGTGTGATGTTCTCCTGCTAATGAAAGACAGATAAAAAGGTAGCTGCTTTGGAGTAGTTAAAATTAACAAATCATCTCTTGATTCAGTTAAAAACTGATTGGCGGTCTGTCTATATTTCTGAGATGAGGTATTATATATACTATTTACATTATTCGGACTATCATCCTCATCTTTGATGCGATATTTATCACAACATTTCAGCCGTTGTACGCTCCGGCTTAAAAAAAATGCAATGATAGCAGCAAAAAGTGCGATAGGAGTACTGGCAAAAATGGCTGCTGAAGATTTTAAGTTTATACGTCCCAGAAATTCATTCACAGATGTCCTTAATGACACATGTGAAAGTGGAAAAAGGTGATGGTTAGATCCAGTGACAAGACCCAAAGAGTTGTGAGTTCAATACCTGGTTAAGGCAGTGGAGAACTTGGAGAGATGAAATAACTGATAACTGACATCCATTAGACATGGCACATGGAACTAGAACAGTCTACCTCAGCGAGTGAAATAAAGGGTTCAGTTCGACATTCCAACCACCTGAAGAAAGTCAGAACGAACAACAGCTGAAACGCTGTAATAAATATGGCATCAAAGATTAGGCCAATAGTCCGACTAATGTAAATAGTGATTGGGGGTCATTTTTGAAAGCATCAGCCAGTTTTACTTTGTCGGATTTATTAGTTTGTTTAACGGCGTATCAACAACTTATGGGTCATTTAATGCTGAAAATTAATTTTCGTGGGAGCTTGGAAGCAATAAAAATGTAATATATGTTATTCTGCTTTCACAGTTGAATACATGGTAGAAGATACTCAGCTTTTGTGCATATAAATTTTTGTGTGGACATAATGACTAGGGTCGATGATATGTTTGTTTTATGCTATGATTTTGTTGAAGTTATATTTTGGAATACCGTTGATTTGAAAAATGTCGGATATTATATTGATTAATGTCATGAAAGTTCTTTCACATTGGTTGTTTTGTAGAATTGGCTGAAGTCGCAGCAGTTTGTTAGTATGTGCACATTGCTCGAAAAAAATTTTATAAAATGTATTGCTGCTAATTTTATTATAAAAATGCATTTTTATACGAAGATAGTGTTTTGTTTTTGTTGGTAGGGGTCACTATTTTCTCATAGCTGGGTCCCTAATAGGTGCTACCACCCTCGAGTCAGGGTGGATCTGGGAACAACAGCAATTAAGAGGCGGTTGTACCCTCTTCAAAACCTTCAGTCTTTCGGATCAGAGATCTTGCTGCCGGATGTAGTATATCATCATACCCAGAACTATATTTTGTCAGACCGATCGGGCTTACTATTAAGACTCGAGTAAACAGCAAAAAAAAGAAGAAAGAAGTCTCTGTGGAACTGATGACATCGGGAGGGTCTGTGATGAAGAAACAAATCAACGTATGCCCAAGTATAGCGTCATGTAAAGGAATCTCAATGTGTTGACTTTCAATACAACTTTCATTGTTAAGAACGCTTGTATTGTCAAAAATTCAGCCATGAGCTTATGAAGAAAGCCAGTACATCTTACCTTGTCAAACGGTTTCGAGATCTCTAATGCCACGGCTCGAGACTCGCCATTATTATGTAAAGCTACATAGACAAATTAATAGTTTTTAACACATCGGGGTTTGACTTTTTGAAGCAAAAGGCATATTATTTATATATTATATTGTTTATTTTAAAGCAGGCCACATGAGGTTACACACTCACTAATTATTGCCAAAAATAGATTAAATTATTGGACGATAATCCAAGGGATCAGATGTTTCAGCAGTAATCTTAAAGACAGAAAGGAAAAGGCAAGGTATTTGTATTAGATTTTGGAGAGCCTACTGGCAGATTTAGCATCTCATTTCTTCTGACTATCTTCCGTAGATAACATTGATTAGCCTATCATATCATGCCAAGTTACGTCACTATCTAAGAGAGGTTAAACGACTATAATTAAATGCCTATATGATGTAATGTTCACTTATGTCTGTTTTCGCTAGTTATTGATAGCACGAGAAAATAAAAAGAAACAAGAATTAAATTGAGATTTCTTTTCAGATATATACATAAAGAAACGGACATTAAACCAGTTTGTTTATGGTAATAAAACGAATAAAAAGCATTTCGATAAAGAATAAACGTTAAAATAACACTTTCGAATTGATTTATATGGCAACTGACAAGTGTAACTATTTAATTTCGTGCCTCTTTTAACGTGCTTACTTACACAGCAAAATAGAATTAGAAACCTATAATGCTTTCGCTTTCTCTACGCGAATGCAGTCTCCGCTAAAATTCAGTGTTTATTTTATTGATGATGGCTGTCCGTTTAAACGATGCTAAGCAGATGGCGTCTCATTAACGTGTGCGCACACACACACGCACACGCGCATTCTCTGGTGCATTGCGAAAGAACATGGCCGTTAGATAATCGAGGACATATATATGCAGATGATGATCGAAGTTCGTGATTCTGATGAGAAAATGAAATGGTAAATAGAAATGGCAACAACGAACAGAAAAATGGCGTATCTTCCACATACTTTTAAGATTATGCGTGACCAAAAAAGAATCTATAGTTTGAAATCAAAGAAATTCGATTTGTGTTTTCTGTAATTCATTTATTCATCCCTTTTTTCTTCATTTTTCTTTTCATTCTTTTTTCTGTCTTTCTTTCTTTCTTTCTTTCTTTCTTTTCAGTTTTCCTTTCTTTCTTTTTATTTTCTTCCCTTTTCTTTCTTTCTGTCTTTCTTACCTTGTCTTTCATTCTTTTTCTTTCTTTCGTTCTTTTCATCATGTTTATTCTTTTCTTTTTCTTTCTTTTCAAGTTCATTATTTTCTTTCCTTTTACTTTCATTTTTTCATTTCTTTCTTTTTCTTTTTCTTTCTTTAGCATTATTTTTCTCTCTTTCTCTTTCTCTTCATCGTTTTTCTTTCTTTTTTTCTTTTCACCCTTTTTATTTCTTTCTTATTCTGTTCATTCTTTTGCTCTCTTTATTTCTTTCTTCTTTTCATCCTCTTCATTTATGTCTTTCTGCTTCTTATCCTTCTTTTTCTTTGTGTGCTTCTTTTTCATTATTTTTCTTGCCTTCTTTTTCTCGTCCTCTTTTTTTCTTTCTTTTTTCTTTTCATCCTTTTTATTTTTCTGATTCTTTTCATTCTTTTTCTTTCATCATTACTTTCTTCTTCATTTTATCCTGTGTCTTTCTTTCTTTCTTTCTTTTCATTCTTTTTTTATCTTTGAAACTTTCTTTTCTTTACATGCATTTTTTTCATTTTCTTTCTTTCTTTAATTGTATTTTCATTTTATCTTTATCTTTTAGTTCTTTATTCTTTGTCTTTTCACTCATTTTCTTTCTTTTCTTTTCATACATTTTTTCTTTTTGATTTCATTATATTTTCATTCTTCTTTTACCTTTCTTTGTATCGTTTTTCTTTCTTTCTTTGTCCTTTCCTTTTTTCTTTGTTTTTTTTTTCATTTTTCGTTTTCTTTTTTTGTGTTTTCCTTCTTTCCTTGATATTTCTTTCTTTGTCTTTCATTATTTTTATCTTTTCATTCCTTTCTCTTTCTTTCTTTACATTCTTTTTTCTTTCTTTTTTTCTGTTCTTTCCTCTTATTTTCTTTCTTTATGATTCTTTGTTTATCGGCTGTAAGCTTTCTTTCTTTTTCGTACGTTACGATTGCTCTTATTTTTCCAGTGCATATGTCGACAAATCATGCTTTCATTATGGACATTGCGTTGTCGCTATCAGGTCAAAACACAGACTGCATTCTCTTGTTTCTAATTGCTTGGAAATGTCCATGATTTTCGCTTCTTATGACTGGAGTTTATCAATATTCTTTTCCATTTTAGAATAATTCGCCATCTTCTTTTTTTTCGTTCCTAGCCCTATTTCAAATGATTCTGAAGGAACTCCTACGAACTTTTTAAAAAACTTTTTATTATTACCATTTCTCTATGATAATTATATTTTGTTTTCAGTATCTGTCTATATTTCTGAGATGAGGTATTATGTGTCATATTTACATTATTCGCCATATTTGTTACAACGTTTCGACTGTTGTTCGCTCCGGCCTTCTTCAGGTGGTTGTAATGTCGAACTGGGGTAGACTGTTCTAGTACAAAGTGCCATGTTTAATCCATTGTCAGTTATCAGTTATTTCCTGTTAATTGCCCTCTCTTCTTCTTCGGCTGTTCTCCATTGCCTTAACCGGGCCCTGTCACTGGATCTAACCAACGCCTTTATCCACTTTGCCATGTGTCCTTGGGGACATCTGTCTATGAATTTCTGGGTATTATAAACCTAATGTCTCAGCAACTATCTTTTACCAGTGCTCATATTGCAATTTTTTTGCTGTTATCATTACATGTTTTTACCAGAGCTGATATTGCAATTTTTGTTGTTGTTATCGCTTTTCTCTAGCATTCCTTATTAGTGGTTCCTATATTGTATTCATTTCTATGCTTAGTCGGCTCAGGAAATTTTTGTAGCCCAGCATATGTGCTGGTTCCTTAAGTTTACGACCACCTGAAGAAGGCCGGAGCGTACAACGGCCGAAACGTTGTAATAAATATGGCGACAAAGATGAGGACAATAGTCCGAATAATGTAAATAATATCGTTTTGTTTTTTGTTTTTTTACATCATTTTCATTCTGATTACTTTGTTTATTCTATTTAATCAATGATGTGTTTGCACGTATATTATTTTTCACTTATTTCTCTTTAGTTTCGTTCTCGTTCATCTTCGGTTTGGTGAGAGGGTAATTTTGCTGACAAGTGTAGCGAATTAGAACTTCAATGGCTTCCCTGCAGTTGTGGATTGCCTTATTTACTTGTTGCTATAGCTCTACTTGTTTTTCCTTTTTTTATTCTTCTTCATTTATCCCTCATTCTATAACTTGACATCTTTATTTTTTTTTTAATTTTGTCCTCTTCTTAACTTGCCTTTGGTCAAGTTACCGACGTTAATGACCGTCGAACCCGGTCAATATTTAGATGAGGCATTATTTGAGAACATCGTATAATATAAGCAACCTACTATACTGTGAAATAGGTTTCGGCTTTAATTAACCAACAAAGGCTTGATAAGTCGTAAAAAATAAATCTTTATTCACTTCAGCACATCATCTTTTATTTAACCTTTATTCAATTTTTCATTCTAAATTTTGTTAATCTTCTTAGATTTCATTCTTTTCCTCCTTCATTATTGTTAATTAATTATTCATGTTCTTTGTCATTTACAGCTTCCGTTCTTCATATCTCATCCGTTTTCCTTCTCTTTTCTTCTTCGCCAATTCATTTTCTTTTCTTTCTTCAACTTCTACTATGCATTTTATACAAAGTAGACTTTCTTCTCCAGGTTCCACTTTTTCCTCTTCTTCTTCTTCTTCCTCTTTCTGTTCCTTCTTTTTTTTACCCTCCTTTTTTTCCTCCTCTTCTTTTTCATCGCCCTCTTCTTATTTTTCTCCCTTCTACTCTTCTACGCCTTACTCCTTATTCACCTCCTCTTATTTCTCTCCATCTATCTGTCTTCAAGTTCTTCTACATCTTCCTCCTCGTTTACCTCGCCCCTTCTTCTTCTACATCTTACAACTCCACCGCCTTATCCTCTTCTATTTCTTTTTCCTCCTCTAGAACTTTTTCTTCTTCTTCTTCTCTTTTCCGCTCTTTATTTTCTTTCTCCTCTTCTTTTACATCCTCCTCCTCTTCTTCAAAACCGTTTCATTCTATTGCATTTCATTCTCTCTTTCCTCATTCCATAACTTACCATTGTTTTCACATTTTTATTCTTCAGTTCTTTATTACTTTGCTTTATTAGTCTTTAAAATCTCGCTGCTTCCACTTTTGTCTTTTCCCCCATCAGACATTTTCTTTTCAAAGTCTTTTTTATTCCATGATAACAACAAACGTTGTGACAAACTTTCATTTTCTTTCTTTGAAAATTTTTTCGCTTATATTCCTGCCACAGTTTTTCTTTATCAGTTTCATTTTCACCGTTAGATTTATTCGCTCTTTCTTTCTTTTTCTTTCTATCTATTTTTCCTGTATTTATTTGGGATATATTCACTTTTGTATAAATATAAATATGCAAAACAAGTAAAAAAAAAAGTGTACATTATCAAAAGACTCAAAAATTTTTTAAAAAAAGGTAATAATAATAATAATAATAATAATAATAATAATAATAAAAAACGAACGAAAATAATAAAACAAAGATTTCTAACTTAGAACTTTCGCCATCAGCATGGCATGAATTTGATTTTTATTATATTTACCGAACGTGGTAAGTCTTGAAAACGAGGTTCATTGACTCGAGCCACGGAAAAAAAAAATAGCGAAGTCATAAAGAAAGAAAAGTACACTAACTACCGTGCCATACAACGTGATTCTATATTTTTGTCGAACATTACAGGTCCTAATATGCCTTATTACCGTCAGCGCATGCGCGAAATCGGAAAACTAAAGATTAAGACAAGAAAATAATGAAGACAGCTAAAACGAAAGAACAAAAAGTGAATTAGGCTTTAACAGCTACTTAAAAAAAAAAGCAATAAGGCAGTAAATATAGAAAGAGACGTTATAATGAACTATATTTTCTGTTTTGTCTTTTCTCGGAGGCTTGAAGTCTTTGACTGAAATAGGGGGCGTCAAATGAAAAATGGAACGTAAGTAAAAGAAAGAGAATGAAATGAGTGTAGATTAATAGTTGCTGGGGAAGCAACACCAGGAATTTGAAAATAACAAGAAAATGGGATTTTTATGGAAAACGACCAACGGTTAATGGAACTCGCAAAAAAAGTAGCGAATAGAATATTTTTTTAAGTTAACATATAAGACTTAGTTTTACAACATAAAAGGCAACAATTTGAAAATTGTAAGTAGTGTAAATTTAAAAGTTTTATAAGGCAAAACTAACTAACTAACTATATATATATATATATATATATATATATATATATATATATATATAAAAAATGGCGAAATTTTTTCCAAAACTAAATTTTAACGTTGCATTAACCTACAAATCACTCGATGAATGTTATGATCCTTGTTTTTAATAATTATAAGCTATATAAGGTCTTTTTTCATACGCAATTACTTTCAGCTGGATATTCAGTCATCTTCAGGCATGGAAATTATCTTTTTCTTTTTTAGTAAAATCCAGGTAGCATCCGAGACGAAAAAAATAAATGCAAATCAAAATATGATTTTTTTTTTAATGTGTTATTGTTAACGGATACAAACTTTTGGAGTGTGCAGTCGCAATGCTAAGGTTGAACTTTTTTTAAAATTTAGTTTGCGAAAGAATTTCGCCATTTTATATCATTAACTTTACTAATCTACTTTTTATGATTGATTTATTATAATATAATTTGAATTGCACCGCATTATATATATATATATATATATATATATATATATATATATATATATATATATATATGAAAATACATTTTTAAATTATGCTATATTCATGGATTAAATTATAGTATATTTATGGATAAAGGTGCTCAGTATCAAACATAGAGCGCATGTAAATATAAAGGTAGACATTGAAGTTAATATGCAGAGGCGACAACCTTTTCATGCTAAGCGCCTTGTAAGGAGAGGAGGGCTTTATATAACCAGTGATTCGCTTCTTCCAATTCCGTTCAATTCCGTTGCCACTGCTCTTTATCTAGAGCTCCTGGATAAAGTCCAAAAACGAAGCAGCAATATTATTGATCTTGGTAACTATGTTTGAAATGTCCATATGTTTTTTTACCTCTCCTGACGTTTGCAAAGTGAAATTTAAACCGCATTGTACATAACCTTAGCGTTTTTCACTTCACAGTTAAAATAACATTTAACTTGCAGATGAACAAAACAATTTTGTCTTAGTAAAAAAAAACAAAACAAAAAAAAAACACCCTGATGATGATATCGTGCTAATGTCGAAAGTACTCGGAATAAATAAATATGTAACAACGTGGTAATTTTCTCTCTCTTCCTTTAATAAGGATACTAAAAGGCTTGTCCGTGAATATGAGAGGATCCTATCGAAAACGAGTAGATAAAATGTGACTAAATTATTCAATGATACATGCCTTACGACAAACATGCTGCAAAAATATACACAATATGTTTTGTTTTTTTTTTTATATTTTCTTATATATTAATTTCAAGTATTTTATGGATGGGTATTACTTAATACAAATTTAATTTGCTATATGTTAATTTGGATGTATTCACCTTAAGGCATTTATATTCCCCTATTTTATATTGAGTTTTTTTTTCATATTTCCTTTAATATTCTTTTCTGATATATTGCTTAATTTAAAATTCTTTAATCCTGAATAATCTCTCTTTCAAGTTTTTGTGTTTATCTCTTATTATTTCTTATAATATTTGTTTTTACATTAATTTCTGAAGGTTCCTTTAGTCTACCTACTGTTTATTTCTATATTGTACAGGTTATCTCTTTCACTTTAGATTGTAGAATTATTTATTCCGTATACACCAGTCCTATACTTGATATATATATATATATATATATATATATATATATATATATATATATATATATATATATATATATATATGTGTGTGTGTGTGTGTGTGTGTGTGTGTGTGTGAATATCTTTTTCTCCTTTCCTTCTTTTTTTCTCTTATTTCCCCTCTGACTACCACTCATATCAAGACTTACACCACGTCCTGATTCCTTTACCACCTTTCTTTCTATTCTTAATCATCTTTTCCCCCCTGTTTTTCTCTCTTTCTTTCCTCTCCCTTATCTGGGTATTTATTATTCCAAAAATTTATCACACATTGACTGTTTGAAAATACTGTAAATGTAATTTTACAAAGTGAAAATGATCATTTGTATAATGGTATTTTAGTTACAATTATACATAAATACATACATATATATATATATATATATATATATATATATATATATATATATATATATATATATATAAAGTTTCAAATTAGAAAATAATAATGTTTCATTTTATGAAAGTATTTATTTATTTATATATATATTTGATATTTCAAATTGTCCTCAATTTTTCATCAGAAATAACTGTTTGTTACAAATAAATTAAAATTACTGTTTGTTAACATGTAGCGTCCTTCGCGAGACGCGGACGTCACGTGATATGGAACGTCACTGTTCGGATATTCCTAACTTAAATCTAACTGTCATTAATATTTTAAATGTTGTTTAAAAAAATTTTTTTACTATATCTAAAAAAAATTGCTTAACTATTGAAATATTTATAAAGATTTAAAACACCTAAGTCCATATTCAACCCTAGTTTATGTGTATTTAATTTTAAAATCCAATATGTTTCTTTTTTTCTGCGTGTGAATGTGGAAGTAAAATCGGAATCTATCAATAAACATTTGCAGTTTTCTAATGTGTGTCCTGATTGATTGTAATGTTTAGCTATGGGGGAATAAGGGTTGTTTTGACGTATTGTTTGTTTATGGTTATTGAAACGAAATGTAAAATTATTTCCAGACTCACCAATATATCCACTATTAGGACATAAGTTGCAGAATAAATAATAGATTACGTTATGGCTACATTATTAGATTACACACACACACACACACACACACACACACACACACACACACACACACATATATATATATATATATATATATATATATATATATTTAAATTTTTTGGCTAAAAATTAAAACATAAATATGTTATAAAATCACTACAAAAATAGCCATTTTGTTTCAACACCTCTGGTGTCTTATCAAGTGATGATGTTGAATGTAGATTGTAGAATTATTTATTCCTTATACTTTTGGAAGGAATTTTTCCCTATTGCAATCCATCTTCGGATTTCGGTGCCCTACTTTGCATCTTCGGTTAAAAGACTTTTTTTTAACTACAGGTTTCCACTGGCATCAAAACCTTAGAAATGTATTCCGAATAAATAGGTTTAATTATCAAACAATATATCACTAGACTGCTTGTTTCTTTGGCGATTAGGTAAAAATTGATATAGATTTGTTGTGGAATTTTTAGACATCCCTCGAATTTATTAAGTATTATTATTTCGCTTTCCATTTATAATGGAATTCATACACCGAAATAGTATCAGTTCGGTTGAAAACTTCAAAAAGCTACTGGAGAAGTATAATGTTGCATGAGATTAAAATACTGTTTCGAGAGGCAACATGGACTACAGGAGAATGGGCAAAATGATTTACATCTCTCTCTATATCTCTCTCTTTTTCTCCTTACATCTCCCTCTCGCTTTCTCTCCTTTCTCCCGCTATATCTGCCTGTCTTTCCCTGTCTCTCTTTCTCCATATTGTCCTTCTCTCTCTCTTTATCCATCTCCATCTTTCACTCTCTGTCTTCCTACCTTTCTCTTATATATATATATATATATATATATATATATATATATATATATATATATATATATATATATACAACAGGAATTGAGATTACATTAATTTCACCTTGTAAATTGAAATAAAATGTACAAGGGTACTTCAAACCAGTCAATGAATGATAATTATTGAAATTTTTTTTTTTTCAATAATTTACCATCCATTGACTGGCTTGAAAATCCTTGTGAATTTATTTCTATTTACAAGATGATAATGATCATCACCTAATGTAATCTTAATTTATATTGTATAAAATATTTTGCTCTGTTTAATAAAAACATTGAGCTCTATATGTGAATCAGTTTTAATATTTAATATTTTATATTGTATTAATAGGATTCCCTTGGATTATATCCCAACGGATTATTACACATATATATTAGTAAATATGTATAATATCCTACGTCGTATCTATATTAAATAATATTTACTTAATAGCTCTGTTATATTACACTGAGCACTATTTTTATAACAACTATGAAAAAATATATATGTACGTGCAAGTATATATATATATATATATATATATATATATATATATATATATATATATCATTCTCTCTTTCTCTCTATATTTCTGTCTCTTTCTCTCTCACTCTCTCTTTCTCTCTTTTTTTCAAGTCCACTTAGGAAATGGACTTGTCGTGTCGATAATATTTCGGATACGCCGACTGAACCTTTTGAAAAAGTATAAGAGCCCCTCTTCAGAAAATGGGAGCCCCCTTAAATTTGGTTATTTATAGAGTAGGATAAAACCCAATTACTGATTAGCTTTTTGACAAGTGGAAATCGGTGTAAACATACACACTAAACCACTCCTAAATATAGATTGGTATAGTTTAGCCTCTTCCACAAAACACCAAGTTTAGTGATTTGGGCTAGCGTGAAATAAAATAACAATATCAAATTTATATCTCATTTTGGTATTAGTATTAAGAAATATTTTTTTTTAATTTGAAGTTTCTAGTCTACAAACGAGCAATCATAACTGATAGAATTTATTTAACAGTAATCGGGTATATATTAAAAAGAAAGTAATATTGTTAAATTAATGTGGATGTTGTGTAAAAGACAACGGGGTGCTCTAGAGTATATGTAGCAGTATGAGTCAGCTTACTTCATGTTACATTGAAACCAGCTGGACCTGTCGCAGGAGTAGATTCTGAACATTTACTTTGACCGTTGGTTATCAGTAAATGGAATCAACTTCAACATACAGAGCAAGAGGCTCAGACAGAGAGAAGGTCACGGAATAAAGATAAATGACTTTTTTTTAGACGAAAATGACAAGACAAAGAAAATTGTTATCTATAAAACTGACCATTCAGCGAAAAGGCAAACAGAAGCGGGTCTCAGAGAACAGGGAGCCACCATACAGTACACCCCTCCTCATCTACGCATCAACCCTGTTTCGCAAGCTTATAGCAGTAGGTCACAACCTAACAATAAAATCTGGTTTACTGGTAGAAATTGTTTTGTTTTTTTCACTCATGGGTAACGATCTGGCCTTAGAATAATTCTTAAACGACAAGCGTTTGACTGTAAGAAATTCCACTTTGTCAACGAACCGGGTGTCTGGTCTAAGCTGCAACGCAACATAACCAACTTTGTTCATATGAAAAGCTGGTCATCACAAAAATGGCCTTCAATCACTTTGACCAAAAACATTCGAAGTTAGAACTACTGATGAGCAAACAAAGGAATCAGAATAAAGGGGTCCTGGGTATGACGATAAACTGCATCCAGCAGCAAAGCCTCTGATATAAAGATTTAATCTTTTCAGAACCGTTGAACCCCCTCTCAATGGCTGTTGTTCCTATGTCCACTATGACCCGAGATGGTAGCACCTGTTAGGGTCCTAACTATAGCCAAATAGAGAACCCCCAAATAAAAACATTATCCTATGAAGGGTATAAAATACAGTTTTATAGTAAAAATACCATCAATATATATATATATATATATATATATATATATATATATATATATATATATATATGATGAAAAATATGGAAAAACAAAAATCCGAATATGCAAGTATGCTGTTTTAATGTTGTTTCAATGTCGACGTCAGACGTTTCGGTCTAGTAGACCTTCTTCAGGACATAGTTATTAAAACATAATTAAAATTAGACGATATTCAAGTCAACAGGAAAAGGTGATAGACATAAGACTAATCAAAACAGAATAACTGACATTTTTAAAATCAGCGTTCCGTTTCGTAATACGATCACGTCGGCGTTACGTGGGCGATGTTGTGAAAACGTATTCCTAAAATAGAGTATATTTTAAATGAAAAAGAATTTTATTTTAATCTAAAATTTATAAGTACGTTTGTCCAGCTTTTATCTTGCCAGAAAAGTATTAGAGAAAAATATTAAAGAAGCCGGGTCTAGGGTTCACCGTGCGTGAGATAGATATTATGCCTGCCTCATAAATAAAAAAAAATGTTTGCTCTCACACACACACACACACACACACACACATATATATATATATATATATATATATATATATATATATAAAGTACCAACAAAATATATTCATAATAAACTGACAAACAACATCAACAAACATGAAAGGTTTCTTTTATGACATTAATCGAGTGATAGAACTAATTTTAATTCGGAACTAATTTCAACTCGATTTAAAATCAATTTCCGTGAATTCCTAAACAAAATGGAATGAATTGGTGTTAATTTTTTTAATTTCGCATTAAAAATCCTTAGTAGATAAGATACTTCAGAATTTATCTTTTCTACAACTTTCATTAATTAGTTCCGAGTTGAAATTAGTTCCGTGTTGAAATTAATTCTACACCCCCAATAATCCATATAATATCCTACAATCTTCCAAAGAAAACAAACTGTATTACAGATATAACAAAACTATAATATAAAACGCACATATTAACGCCTCTAGTAATTATGTCTACACAAACGTGTATATGCAAAAAACCTGAGATTCATCTACCATGTATTCGACTATGGAAGCATAATAACATATATCTTTTATTAATCCCAAGTTCCCAAGAAAATTAAATTTCGGTATTAAATGATCCATAAGCAGTTTATATTTAAACATAAAAGTCATCTCGAAAACTGTAGAATATAGAAATGAGATCTCTGCAAGATACATACTATCTCCCACCATCATTTGTGGACACAATAATGTATTTATATCATTATAAGGGGAAAAGGAGAGAATATGTTCTGGTCGGGGCAGATATATTCTAGCTTAGCCCAATTACTAATCTGAGATATAAATTAGAGTAGCACGGGGATAGAACAACCTAGCGTAGAATAACCCCGGATATACACTTAGTTGTGTGTACACTCTGATTTGTTACATTTGAACTATGTCTAGCTTGCTATTCATTGGGATTTCTGCCCTATAATATTTCCATACTGTATTGACCAAAAGAACTAAAAGCCCGTGGGGGACCATACCGCTTCTTGCCTTTGTATAGTCTCCGAAGGTTTTCGCCCTGGAAGCTTGAAAGTATTCAATAACCAACTATATTTGGCTCCAAATAAAACATGCTAAAATAGAATATGGAGAATATGATATATACATTTCTATATATCAGTTATATATTTTCTATAAATTTAGTAAGTCATCTCAAATGAACTCGCATACATACATATACCCACTATATATATATATATATATATATATATATATATATATATGTCTGTTTATACGTTAGTTTTCGTAGAAACATTTTAAAAAAATAAACGCTCTGTTTTTTATTACACAATATTAACTAAATTTACCGGTCTGGATGTTCGAGAAATTTCGTAGAAAATATGCGTCCTTCGACAGGAATCGAGCCTGTATTCCTATACGGAAATCATCTTTTGATTTGCCATGTTACACCATTTAGCTACAGGGAAGCGTCTGGTGAGCAAAATCCAAATTACTGTTTTTTACACACATAATCATCGACGATTTTTATCGATCGTTCATATTTGCAGACGAAACGTAACTTAACGTAAACAATGAGAACATAATTTTATCGATACAATCTATTTCTTAAATGTCTGGAACATTCAGCCCGGTAAATGTAATTAATATTGTTTAATAAAAAACAAACAAACAAAAAACACAGCATTTACTTAAATAAATAAAAAGTTCATCAGAGACTGAGACATGGAAAAGAAAATTGTTGTTTTTATTTTTGTGATTTCCGATTTTCATAGTCAAGCAGCGTCTGTGTGTATAATTTACGTGTTTTTGTATATCATAATTCTAATTTATCAATGCAGGATTTGGACGATTATGTATATACGTATGTATGGATATATGTATGTATGTATTTATGTATGTGTGTGTGTGTGTGTGTGTAAGTCTGGTAGACATTATGGAGGTTTTACCCATGTTGATTTGAGGATGTTTTTGAGTTAACACCGCTCGCGGTATTAAACGTTATATTCTTTAACAATGAATTTAATAAAGATTAGTGATCTAATATATTATTTTTGACGTGTGTTCATAGTTGGAAACATTTTTATTAAATTTCTCTCGTATTGTTGTTAACGTAAAGAATTAGGGTGGCATTTGTAAAATCAAAGTCATGGCCAGTCCTATGTATATGACCTTCTTTTAAAATTTCATCGCTATAAATTTTATTTGATATGGGCACACGTATTTGATAACCCTTTTTTAAACCGGACTAGATTGAGAAGTCTTATGAAAGTAAGCCTGTGCCTTCATTTGTAGGATTTTTTCAATCTAGGCCCGTTGGTGTTAATTTCACTGTTTAAGTAAATAAAGTAAACGAAGGATATCAACTCAAATACGTGTACCCACTAAAAATCGTCTTTTGTAATAAGAAATTATGTCGGATAAAAATTTCCATTACTGTCGTTTACGTTTCGTAGACGAAACAGAAGCTAGCAGATTTAGATTCGTAGAAATTCCAACTAGAAATGTACTTTCCTTGAAACGGTAAATCCAACTTTGATTTATCAAAGGTGACATTCATGGTCAAATTGGCAATGGTACTATCGGGGCATCGAATCAGTTTCCTTGATGGAAAAGAAAGTAGTTTCGATTTCTGTCGGAGGCACAATTGTTAAATAATAATTTCAGATAATTATTTTTTTTAGTGGCAGTGTATTCGTCTCACACGGTCTGAGGCTGACCTTGGGGTCATCTGGTAGGTAAAATAAGGATCTCGATTTTAATTGGCTGAGCCGAACGTTGGAATATTAGAGTTAGAAAGTGTTTTCGAGGATTTAGGTTTTACAAGTCATACACACTAGACGTGGTTATTTCGTACCTAGAGGGTAATTGCTCCCCGGGTATTGGGGGCGGGAGTGATGGCTAGTTAGAAATGTACACGTCAACGTGGTTAATAAAATAAATACGTTTAAAAAAAATAAAAAACTTTTGTTAAAGTTCTCATTTTACCTCCGAACTAAAAAAAAAACAAAACAAAAAAAATTAGTAGTGATCTCCCAACTGGGAAATGACAGAAAGAAGAAAGTAACATATCATTTAATCAAGACTGTCACCCACAAGAGACCCACCGGCAGGAAGGGGTATACAACAGAAACATTCTTTAGTAAGACTTCTCAATCTAGGCCGTTTTTTTTTAATTTGAAAAAGAAAAAAAAAGACTGAGATAGCAGCTCAAACACGTGCACCGACTAAAAATAACTTTTATAGAAATAAGAAATAATGTCTGATAATAAAGACACCCGAATTTATATTTAAAAGGAAATATTTTTGTGGTAGACGATTAAAGGAATTAAAAAGTAATTGGAAAGCTTGCAAAATATTTGAAACTTGAGATAAAATAGGCAATATTACCTTTGTTTGTCCTCCTCATCATTAAATGAAAACATTGAACTGATCGAATACGCCCGACAGACTGGTTGGTAGAATTAGAAACATGGACAAGTATTTCTCCATCGATGAATCAGCTACAATAGTAGAATAATAGAGAGTGCGGGTGTACTGAAAAGACTTGCTCTCACGCAATCATGTGATCTCTGGTAAACGCTATTACTTATTACTGGTGCGAAAATTCAATGACTTCGTAAAACAAGGAAATCACGAAAGTACATGAAAATAATTAACATAAAAAAAGTCAAAAGACAAAATATACCAAATCAAAAAAGTTAAAAAAAAAATAGGGTTACATAGAAGATAAACAATATGGTACAAACATTCTGTTTCTTTTTTCTTTTCCTTTTATCCGTACCTCATTTATTCTCAAAAAGAAAAAAAATCGATAAGTAAAAAATAAATAGAAACAAAATAAAAGAGCTATGTTTTTTCATAGCATTTCTTAATATTCTTTCTTCCCCTCCCCCAAAACACAAACAAGAAAATAATGAACGTCTTACATTTCTATTTGGTTCCCATGATAATTTCCATTTACTTCCCGTCTGGTCGAATCTGCATGGGAAATTGTTGTATTAGTTCAAGTTTGACGATAAAAGAGAAGAGCGTCACTGGTTTGCTAGCGTTTTGTTATATTCACTGTCATTTTGATGAAATGTGAAAGATGAATTCGCTCCGGCATAACAAGACCGTCTTGAATTCTTTTATCTCGTTTTCTTTTTAAAATAGCTTTCAACTTGCTTAAGTCATAGACTGAATTTCTTAACCAAAGTGCGATTTATTTCGATCAGACACAGTTTTCTGTTTGTCATTTTGAGTTTTCTATTTAATGAGTTTATCAAAAACTTGTGAAAGAATCAATGATTTGAATTCAAACGGACAGCTACTTGCGCATGCGCACAGTGATATACACTAAATTTCGTTCCTTTCAGTAAAAATATTTTAAAGTGAAAGGGAAATTGATAAAGCGATTTTTGCAACAATCACAGCCAACAAAAGTCGCTACTGTCAAGATATATTTAGAATTTCATCCAATAGTGACGCTTGCTTATATATTACAGGATGGCGTTTGTTCTTGTAGGATCTTTACAAATGGAAAGTATATCAGATCAAGAACAATTGAAATATATCATTTCAAATTACCAGCCAATTATAACGGAGATGGTTTTAATGGGAAAATTCACTAATAAGTTGTAACAACAACGGTAATGAAAATTAAGGATTATCATAATTATTATTATATTTCGATTTCTGCTATGGTCAAATTACCTACCAAGCCTGCGGGAAGATCTAAGAAAGGTAGTGGTGTGTGACGTCACCCCGTGCTGTCAGCCCCATCGCCGTTCAATCCTGCGACGACCAATGTGACTTGGTATTGGTCGCGGCACCAAACGTGACGTTCTAACCCTTTAGTGATTCGAATGGGAATCTGGTTAGATTCGGTATCAGCCTTGTCGTTCCCAGCTCGCCTCCAACGTCTGGTTACCGAGGTAACTACTTTGATTTCTAGTCTAACCTACCCACGTTGTGATTTGATCTTAGATAGACGAAATCAATCAGTTGCCGGGCCGCAATGCAAGTCGAGTCCGAACAAGGGTAATACCGCACAAGTATATGTAAAATAAAATAAAGTAACAACTCGAAAAGTTGAAATGTGTAAAAAAAGAATAACAATATTTTATATCTGGTTGCTGAATACAAGACTGCGTCTTTCTCCCAACCCGCTTATATGGATTCGTGATACTTTGTGTTTGTTAGGCGAGTCTTAACATCTTAAGTTGTTTTTTTCTTTAAGAAACTGGTTTCTGGTGTATCTTCAGGCGATATTCATAAAACTTGTTTTGGTGGTGTGAGTCTAAGTCGTTTTTCAAAAATAAATTGCTCTTGGTTAGAAGTTGAAGTCGGGATGCGTGGATCTTTCAGTCAGCTTTCTGCGAGGTGGGTCTCAGGGCTCACAGCTCAACTCTGCGTCTGCCAACTGCGTCTGTTGTTACTCACTCTGCAACTGCTTGCCTGTCTGTTCAACCCCAACTGCCGTCCACTCGCTGCGACTCTGCTTATATGGACGCCGACCAAAACCGGGGTGGGCCTGTTGGGGTTTGAGGTTCCTTGATAATTCTAAATCCACAATAAGGATCTTTGTTCTCGGATAGGAAAATTTATTACTTTCCATTTTTGGAAGTCCTTACTTTCTACTTAAAGGGAATCGTCCTCCCAAATTCTTTCTTTCTCATATTGGTATCTCACACCAATGCCCTCAGAGGGCGTCAACAGGTTCCCCTCTCTCTCACAGTTGCATCTTACACCAATCCCTTCAGGGCGCGTCAACAGGCCTTCCCTCCTTCTTCATAGTTACCTTCGCCTACCGCTCACGCCACCCTTCAGACAATAAACGTTCAGCAGCGTGGGTGTTTGCAGTTATCGCTTAAAGGAAAAAATATCTTCCCCTTTTTTTTTCCTTTTCTTTCTTTTCTTCTTCCCGACAACAAATCCCTACAACTCTTATCGCAACGAGATTTTCGTCAAATAATCATTGAGGATGGTCAATGATTTTCCGCACTCTGTCGCCAATTATCTGTTCCGATAAAATGATTTTTCTATCATGGCCAGCTCTGACATAAAACAGGTGTTTTTTCCCAAATGATATCTCCGCAGATAGTTAATGGTTTAATCTTTCCTTCTTTTAACTTGTGGGAGGTCTAGCTGACATTTTTCTCGGTCAGTGCGTGACCTAATTAATATTATCTCTTAGCATTCTGTTTTTAGGCCACTTGAACAATTTGAAATTTTCATTATTGTCATGGGCAGACGGTTATCTTTTATCCGCTCCGTCGTAACATAAATCAAATTAAATCCGCCAGATCCGCGATCTTACTTTCTTCGCTAATGAAAATAAAATCTTTACTACTTTTCTTTGTTAGAAAAAATAACCTCGCTCAGTGTCTTTTCGTGATAGCTTCTTATCACCTAAATTAATTCTCGCTCTTTTTTTTCACGCAACCCTAAATAGTTTCACAGGTGTGTTGTTATGGCTATATTTCATGATTTGTTTTTCTAATTTCTATAACATCACTAGCCTTACAAAGTTTTTCTTATGGTGTTGGCTGTATTAATCAAGACAATTTTTTTCTATTTCTCTTAAGCTGGAAATTTCCAAGGAATTTTTCAATGTGTTGTTGTGTTCCTTTTTTATCATTCCAAGCGCACCTACTATGTCTGGTACTATTCCTTTTTTTTTTAATTTCCGCATTTTATTTTCTATTTCGATTTCCACATATTTATATTTCTATAGTTTTTCATATTCTTTGGTTGCTATGTTACAGTCCACTGGGCCAGTTTTTCTATTAGTTTTTTTTTAACATTTATGTCCGGCCTAGTTCTTTCAATCATCCGGTCTGTAGAGATAGTGTAATCCCATAGAATTGTGATGTCTTATATTTCTCTAACCGGTGCTGGGTGATGTTCATTCGAGTGTTTATTAACATCTTTTCCAAAGTGTTTTCACATTGTCCAGTGTAAGTATTGCTTTACTCTATCGGGACGGTTTTAGATTCATTCAAATTTAGTACAAGAAGGAAAGGTGGATGCTTTGCTACTGTGTAAATGTCATGGTGTATCCTAGGCGTAAAGGTTACACCTAGCGGAACCGAGGAATGTTGTTCGTCCGAGCACTTGGAAGTAACATACATCCTCTCTTGTTTGTCATATTCCCAGTGAATATCATTTTTAATCAATTCACCATTAGCAAGACAATAAAGCCACTAATAAAGCCACTTTCAGAATAAATGAAAATGAATTAAGACAAGCGAAAGCGATTCCTATTGCATTTACATTTTTTGAAAATCAAAGTTGAGGAGAAAGCAAGAAGCCGGAAGAAAGTTCCGCAAGCGACAAGTGCGAGTGAAGAACCTGTGTTCCTAGAACTTACGGTTGCATCTATCCATTTAATCTTACAATAACTCGTAAGGTCAAAGAAATAAAGGGGATAAGTGTACAAAACAATTACCCTGAAAATTTTTAAAGAAAAAGCACAGGGAAGCTAAGTTCCGGTGTTTGGAAAATGACTGAAACCGCGATGCCAGGTCAGGGACAATAAGATTGCAGATTCTGCTTTGTATTTTTATCTAGAATGTATAAATATATAGCAGGAGTACTAGACTTGATGTGACAGCAATGTTCAATGCATGGGCGTATGGTAAACTAGAAATGCAATTAAATGAATTCCTGAAAAATATTAGAAAGCCCAACCTTTGAAAAGGAGTGATGGAATTAGGAAAGGAGAGAAAGTGATGCCGAATTGTAATTTCCATGCATCTCGTCTACAACAAAAAAAAATCGGCGAAGCTACACTAACATCCTCTAAATGCCTTGGATTACTTTACGGTTGACAACATGTTAATATTTTAAATAACACGTGCATCTGTGATTCTCCTTCGTTTGAGTTGCTTAATAATAACGGGTCATTATGCACGCAGTGTAACTTCACACGGTGTTACGATTTGTTTATTAATGAAGCGTTCAAAGGCACACATTACATCTAATTAACTTTTAGCAATTTAGTCACGAGACCGTCAGATGTCAAAAATGACTAAATCTCCAAGACCTGGAGGAATTTGGGCACGGGAAATAGGCCACATTTTACGCATTCAGTTAACCTTAAATATGCATAATTTTCTATCAGCTAATTAGCGATATCATAATTTTCATTCACGGTTCCGCTTATGTTATTATAAAAGAAATCAAGGTGTTACAATAGGTATTCTCTTTGACAGATGTAATATCGACAAGAAAAGATAACTCGCCACTAGGTATAGCGATACTGCCTTTTATACAATACCTTATTTACATATCACTACGCAAGGAAAACAATTACATTTGTACAGTTACAATCGATATTTTTAAAGTAAGAAAATATCTAAACAAAGGAGGTGACGAACCATGTATATAAAAGATACTTGATGTTTTTCTTTATTATTTACAGTAAGATTCACGCTGTATAAGGTCTGGAGACCACTCAAGGTAGAGGGTCATGTTAAGGGGCTGTTTATATGGATAGGAGGGGAAGATAACTGTTAACTCTAAACTTGAACACGTTAAAGTTGTAGTGATCGGGGAAACATCCTTTTCGGAGTCTGTTTTACACGTTAGTGTTACGCAGATAGAATTAGTTTGAGTCGAATTTACTTTTTACCGATGAAATATCGAGGGAATGCGGGTGGTTTACTGGTATATAAGTCGGATGGTGTGTCCTAGTCGTGAAGATTAGACCTGACGGAAACAAGGAATGTCGTTCGTCCGAGGTAGCAGCAATAGAGATCAATAATAACCTAATAGGGAGTTCGATCCTCAATGGGTTCTCCATACTTTCAGTCGTGTACCACAACTGAGCTAAGTTTAATAAATCACTGAGAGAGAGAGAGAGAGAGAGAGAGAGAGGAGGGGAAAGAGAAAGATCAGTCGAAGAATAAATTCGAAACAGTTGCAATAAAAAGCAGAACATGTCTACAAAGAACGACTAGCCAAAAATTAATAATTATGAAGAGAGAGTGGGGATAGAGAAAACACACACATACAGAGAGAGAGAGAGAGAGAGACAGAGAGACAGAGAGACAGACAGACAGACAGAGAGGGAGACAGACAGACACATACATACAGATCAACAGAGAGAGAGAAATAGACACATACCCACACAAAGACAGACAGAGAGGGAGAAAGAGACACATACACAGAGGGAGAGAGAGACACACACATATACACCCAGATAGCTAGATAGAGAGAGAGAGAGAGACAGAGACAGAGAGGGAGACAGACACATACATACAGACCAACAGAGAGAGAGAAAGAGACACATACCCACACAAAGACAGAGAGGGAGAAAGAGATAAATACACAGAGGGAGAGAGACACACACACATATATACACCCAGATAGAGAGAGAGAGAGGAAGAAAGAGAGGATGTGCGGTAGTCTGAGAATAAATGTTAAAACATCTGCGATTAAAAGCAGCAAATTGGATGGAAAGAATGGGGAGAGAGAGAGGGAGACAGACAGACACATACATACAGACAAACAGAGAGAGAGAAATAGACACATACCCACACAAAGACAGACAGAGAGGGAGAAAGAGACACATACACAGAGGGAGAGAGAGACACACACACATATACACCCAGAGAGGGAGGGAGAGAGAGAGAAAGAGGCAATAATTCTTCTCCAACAAGGACTGGGAGACACTTTTGAACTCTATCAAGACTAGAAAATGAGGACTGAACAGTTCCCGCCCAAATATGGCAACAGTACTCCGTTTTGGACCAGATCTGGCTCACATAAATGCGCATAAATACGTACAGAGCACTTACTGAAATGAGAGAGTTCACACGACAGATACAAACTACTAATATATGAGAAGCGGATAATTCTATCTCTAGAGATAAGTTCTGTAAATTTTATGGTAATTCCTTGATTTATATATTTCTTTTGAGGTGTTAATGTTTAGCGGTAAGAGAAAACAAATATTGGACATTTTTTAAATTTTTTTTTACCTAAAGTGAATACACAATATAAACTCGCACTTCTAAAAGTATAAACAGAATACAATACCAACTATCCGAATCAGCGATATCGA
This sequence comes from Acanthosepion pharaonis, assembly GCA_903632075.3. Taxonomy (NCBI): domain Eukaryota; kingdom Metazoa; phylum Mollusca; class Cephalopoda; order Sepiida; family Sepiidae; genus Acanthosepion; species Acanthosepion pharaonis. The sequence goes on from CAHIKZ030004777.1 coordinate 996,701, forward strand.
ATCTGATAAATTTTTTAATGTCCTTTAATTTCAGGACATAGGTGATTATGAATCACTACATATCGCTTTTCTTTATTATCTGTGAATCGCTTTAACTTCTTGGAAAATATTCTACTGTTGTTTCTTAATGCTTTCTTCAAGGCTAAGATCAGACACATCCTTCCCTGTGCTGGTTACCAGCCAAGAATGTAAAACCTAAACTCAACTGTTAATTTCAGAATAAATATTAAAATAAAAGAATAAGCATATTAAAATTTAATGTTTTATTCACGGGAAGAACGCGCAGAAACAGTGTAAATTGTAGAGAGTATTTTAAACCACTATCGTCGAATTAAATAAGACAGTAGACGTGGAAGATACAATGTTACTTAACCTGAAAAGTACGACCCAAAGAACTATTCAAACTGTTAGGTAAGCTTGATTTATTTAAGAAAGATATTAGAATAATCCAGGACTTATACTGGGGAAAAACCGTCTAGATACGGATAGAAAATTAATTCAGTATTTATACAAACATAGAAAGGGGTGTACGACGAGGACGTGTCTTTACACCGGATTTATCCAACTTTTATCGTGAGGTGATTATGAGAGAATTAGAATTCCTACCATGATTCATTATTAGCAGTCACAATTATAAAAACATATGATATGCAAATGACGTAGTCTTTAAAGGAGAGTCATAAAGGAAATTACAGTAACTTCTATTGATGTTAAGGAAAATGAGAAGAAAGTACTAAACATCAATTGTAAAAAGTGAGAATGAATGCTTGTCAGATAAAAGAAGAGACCAACATGCGAATTGTAAATTGGCGATGCCGACATGAAGGAAATAAAATTATTAAATAATTAGGATGTGTTTTAACAGAGGACGGAATATACAACACGGAAATCAGAAAGTGCATTGGAATTTAAAAAAAAGATGCCTTCCAAAAGCAAATGAAAGTATTAAGTAACAAGAAAAATCCCGTTAGATACAAAGAGAATTGTACTGAACAGTTATGTAATATCGGTCCTCCTATATAAGAGTGAATTCTGGACAATGTCCTCACAGATGAGTAAGAAACTTGAGGCAACAGAAATATGGTTCTACAGATGTTGCTAATAATACCATAGACTGAGCATGTCCACGACGACAAAATGTCAGAGTCAATGAAAACAAAAAGAATACTTACACTAAAGAGCAGAGAGAAACTTCTAGGACACACAGTGAGAAAAGACGGCTTAGAAAACTTAACACTAACATTACAGATTAATTCCAAGAGGAACAAGCGGAAAGCATGGAACAACCTCCCTACCTAGTCTGTAAAAATGGTTGACAGCACAGGAATTATGAGAGATATTGACAAGAAAACTATAGAGCTACAATGGACAGGAAATTGTGGAGAACTCTGTCTATGGCTTTAAGGCGCACGTCATAGAAAAGAAGAAACATATTTGATGCTTTCTGTCCAACAATTATATTGATGGTAACGAATACAGAGTTATTGCTCTACTCAAAATTATTCTTACATATAAGCCTATTGAAATACTTAAGTATTAGCAATTAGGTAGATATAAAGTTTTCGTTATCATTAATAACGGTTTTGACAACACATAAAGAAATTGTAAATCCTTAATTCCATGAACTACTCCAACCGGTCAAGATAGACATAAATGTGATTTTTAAAATTAGAGGCGATGTCTTAACGCCACTGTCATTGTTATTCCAACATATACATTTACTCCATACCGTTCTCTTATTTCCCCCTTGTACGTACTTACAACACCCCTCTTCAGTACCCTCTATCTTGAGTGGCTCTCGTGTATTGTATTGGGTGAACAATATTACTGTTGCGGAGGCGGAAAGGGGTAAGCTGGAAGACAGGACCTTTTGGTTGTTGTTGTTGTTGTTAGTGTTGTGGAGGTTAATTCCTCCTCTGCTTCGGCAAACTTAAATCCAACCGTCAATCAAAAGAGAACGTGAATATGGGTAAATAAACGTGTAAGTTATTTACTTGTGTACACAAATCTAGAAAATTCTATCTGTTGCTGTTGCAACAGCGAGAGAGAGAGAGAGAGAGAGAGAGAGAGAGAGAGAGAGAGAGTGTGTGTGTGTGGGTGTGTGTGTTGAAATTAAAATTGAAATGGACATTGGTTGAGGCCGTCTTCTCTTTCAGTAGTGTCGGTGTTGAGATGAAACACTGATCTGTGTTGCGGCTCTCTCTCTCTCTCTCACTCTCTCTCGCACGCGCGCTCTCTCAATGTGTTGGTGTTGAAATAAAACTCTGTCCTGTTTCGGGTATGTTTGAACTTGGGTATATATAGTCTTCAATTGGCTCAAAAATTAGGGTTTTGTTTTTTTGAGCGGGACTGGTTTTGTCTGGTTATAATATATTGTTCATTTTGCATTGGTAATAACGGATGTATGCGTGGAGCCGGTGCGTAAAAAGTATTTACGCAGTCTGTTTTGGATATTCGATAAGTCATCATCATATTTGTGTAGAAAATGTAAGAGGCACGACAGTATAAACATTTTCGGTGTATCTGAGTTAGTCATCAATGAAGTGAAACTGTGACATCAAATCGATGCTATCATTTTGCATAACCAGCATGTTTTATCTCTTACCCAACTTACGAGTTAGTGCTTACTGATGACAAGTATCTGGCATATGCGGATTTAAAAATCATTTCAAACTGTTGTGTTATTCATTTTACATCCTATCAGAGATGAGCATGCTGATGAAAGAGCCTTGTGTACATTTCACTCCTAGGAGACAAGGTAGAGTATAATTAACCCCTCCCTATACTCTACCTTGTCTCTTTACATACCACTCTCACACACAACCCTGTTAAATTACAAAAATTACACTACCCATCAATTTCTAATCCCATTTTTCCTTTCATTTCGTTGTTGGAATTGTTACCTGATGATCCGGAGTCCTTTAAAAAGGATTTTGGTGAAATAAATTATTTGTAATGGTACCTTAAAGTGATCTGTTTTTCATTAAATATTAGCTCTGTATTCACATTGACCTCTCAGGATTCCATCCTCCTTGGAATTACCCATTCGGTTTACCAAGTTCTTCATAACTTAATTATATATATATATATATATATATATATATATATATATATATATATATATATGACTCGATTTTATTTCAATTGTTCGCGCGCTAGTAAGCATAACTAATGGATACCTATTGAATTGGGGCCAAATAAATGAAGAGTGATCATTTGTGTGATTAACTACCGTTGTTTTTGGTATCAAGTTGCAAGAACTATAATCTTTCATTATGAACAATTTTATATACTCAAGAAAACAGTTTACTTGGCGTACGTCGTTGCTTAACATCTATAATCGTATAAGAACCGGTGTTACAAGGCCGTAATCCCACTAATATAGATTAGATAAATCCGTTCTAAAATCTTCCTAAGCTTTATTATTGTCTTGGGTCCTTACCTATAACTACAGAATGAACTCTTGCTAACACTATGTATACTACGCCTCTCAAGAGAGAGAGAGAGAGAGAGAGAGAGAGAGAGAGAGAGAGAGAGAGAGTCGAATTGTGTCGAGCCGATAGTAGTTCACTCCAAACCAAACTGACAGTCATACTAACATCTTTCATATCTTGTATTATTATTTCTTGTAATATACCTTCGTTATTTCTACTATTGTTGTTCTTCCTTGGTTCTAACCTGGTCCATTAGAGGGCTTCTACTACTTGATTGTAGTAGATAGTTACAGCAAATGGCCAAAAGTATTTCGTTGTAGAAAACCTACTAAAACTCTAAATTGCCTTCACGAGCTGTTTGCTCGTTTCGGAGTGGTTGACTGTTTAGTCACCGATAATGGGACACAATTTACATCTGTGGATTTTCAAGAATTTTGTGAAATCTTCGCCATATCACCCAAGGTCGAACGGGCAAGCGATGTTTGTAGATACATTAAAAGAGAACTAAGGGAAGCTTATGAGGTACAAAAAGAAAAGGCTTTACAACAATTCTAGCAAGTGTATAGAATTACGCCGGACAGTACTACGTCATCGGCATTATCACCGGCGGAAGTAGTGTTAGCCCGAAAAATTAGATCGGTATTCGACAAATTACTGCCAAAACAGACAAGGCAATCACCAACGTCGTTTGTACCAAAAAGAAAATTTAGCCTCGGGGAGAAAGTTTTTTTTTTTAAATGTTCAAAAACAACACATCCTATCGGGAGCCAGGTACAATAGAGAAACGAATCGGGAACGTGATTTACATAATTCACGGTTTGAAGTTCTCGCATAAAAGGCACTTAAAATCAGATCAGAAAGACGCTGTTAGAGGATTCAAACGGTCTACCTCAGGAAGAGGAGGAAGTAATGGACATAATATTCGACACATTCAATATGCAAAGGTCTCAAGCAATTTCAGAACCGCGGAAATCAAGCAGAAAAAGAAAATTTACAGGGCCTTTGATGATTAATCCGAAGAGGAAAAATATTAAAGACCCCTGCGACGTAAAAACTTGGGAGGGGGGTGTCATGGGTCCTTACCTATAACTACAGAATGAACTCTTCCTAACACTATGTATACTACGCCTCTCAAGAGAAAGGGTCGAATCGAGTCGAGCCGATAGTAGTTCACTCCAAACCAGACTGACAGTCATACTAACACCTTCCACATCTTGTATTATTATTTCGTGTAATATACCTTCGTTATTTCTACTCTTGTGTTCATATTGTTCTTCCTTGGTCCTAACCTGGACCATAACAATTATCCATTTTTTTAAATATAAATTTACAAGGTAACGTTTTTGCGATGTTTGAAGAAACGAGAGAAAAAAAGAGAAGTTTTTTGCAACATCTCTGTAGATCTGGAGAAACGTTGTTTCAACTGATTTTGTTAACTGGGTTTATAAGCCAAACTATGAAGTAGCCTTGACCAATTCATAAACCTTGGATTATTCTAAATTTGGGCCAAAAATATTTGGGTATATTACACGGGAGATTTAATTTGAATTGCTACAGTGGCTTCCTCGTTTTCTCGCTTCGATCAAATACTTGTCCTGCTAACAGCTTGAGGCCTTTCAAGTGCAATTTGTAACTGCTGTCCTTGTTTGATAATGTGCGCCACCATTATGAGCAATTATTTTTACTGTTTGTTTACCCAATACAAAGCTCAAGGGCTACTCATGGTAGAGGCTTAATAAGTGAGATTGTTTTAAGGGAAAAGGAAAGAGTAATAAAAGATTAAACGCATGAGAATGTGCACGATAGATCTCTGATGACCTTGGAATTAAGGAGGTCAATATTGTAGTTGTTAGGGAAGCATCTTCTCGAGAGTTTGTTCCACAAAGTAACAGTTCTGAAAAAGAAAGCAGTTTGAGTGGAACTTGCTCCTTATCAAAAGAAATGGTGATGGTTTGAAACCGTAACTATGGCATGGTGGGTCGTAGCCATGAAGGTCTAAGACAGAACAACGGAATATAACGCGTACGAATATCTGCCATATTGATAGCTACAGAATAGTGAGATGTTAGCACCGTATAATCTGTGGGATAATCGTTGCAGGCTAGAGAATAATTCAACACCCACAAGGCCGCGTGACCGCTTTGAACTCGACGTTGGCCATGGATGAATGGACAGCGCAAGTCCAGATCTAGCAGCCTTACTCCATTATTGGTCCAACACCATGTCAAGATAGAACAATGCAGTGGAAGATAGGCATTGTCTGGCGCAATGCAAGCAGTCGATCATTCCTTTATCAGCTTGATGAAGACGTTGGTGATGATGTCCTGGTTGTAATGGATTTCCTCGGACATCCCTCTTGGGATATTTATTTCTGTTGGTCCCATATGGAAAGTTCCAGCCAAAGGATTCCAGTTCCTTCCTGATCTTGAACACAAATAACCTGGCCACTTACAGGAAGTTGTCTACGTGTCACTATCATGCCACGAATATCCCAAACGTTTTCATTTCCTGCGATAGATTGCAAGCTACGATTTGAATGCTCTCGCTACATCTGAAGGAGAAATGAGAAAACTAAAACTGGTTTAAGCCACAGAGCATCATTTAAGATTAACTTTTGGTCACGTAATGCTATTTCATTTCTAATAGTTGGTTGATTTTGTTTACCGGCATATGGGTTATTTAATGCCAAAATCTAAATCTAGATTTTGTACGAAACTTTATGCAGAAATTTTGCATGTAATTTTATAATTTCAGGGTAAATGAATGTTTTTTTTAAAGATATAGTTTGTAGGTGATATAATGAATTGTTTATTTTTTTAATTTATTGCTGGTAATTTCAGTAAAAATATATTTTTGGTAATTTCATTAAAATGTACTGCTGGTAAATTCAGTAAAAACTATTGTTGGTAATTTTACTAAAACTGTATTATAGTTTTTTTAGTGTTTTATTGGTTGCTATTTTAGTATAAAATGTGTTGTAGGTCATTTTATTATGAAAATGTGGTTTTGGTTAAAAATGAATTGTTGGCCATTTTACTATAAAAAGAATGTTGTTGGTCATTTTATCTTAAAAGTTTATTGGTGATAATTTTTTTATAAAGATATATTTCTGGTAATTTTATTATAAAAATGTACTTTTCATTTTTGTTAGGAGGATCATAATTTGCCCATAGCCGGGAGCCTAACAAATGATACCACTCCTGATCAAAGTGGACCTGGAATCACCAGGAGTTAAGAGGCGGTTCCGCGCTCCAGAAAATCGCCAATCTCCCGATTAGACGGCTTACGGCAGGATGTAGTTTATCGGTATACCCAGGAAGGTATCTCTAATAGGTTACAGTAGATGTGAGCGAATAAAATGTCGTAAATGACGTCAGATTAAAGACAATGTTGGACTATTTGATAATTGAATTATAAAGTGGAAAAAATCTGTTTACCCGTTTCGTCCTTGTTGAAACTTGACTAATGCATGGAATAATAATACAACACAAAATGTACTTAGAACAAAATGTATTGAAACAAGAAAGTGTACACAATATTTACATATAGTCTTTTGTATATTCTTGGGAAGACCGTTCCTGAAGAATGTGTTGACTTAGTCGCAGTCGGGCAGAGTCTCTGGATTGAATCTATTGATTCCTTCCTTCTCTTCCCGGTACCAACCATATTTATATGGTCGGTACTCCACTATGTAAATTAGGTGGATCCTACCGCAACAGTCCTCGAATCTTTTTTTTATAATGCCCATGAAGTTAACCCCGAGAAAATAGGTAGGATTTGAATTTCCATTTAATGCACTGTCATTTCTTAATTATTTGCCTTTTAAAATAACGAAAATCAAGTTTGTTGTTTTCCTAATTTTGCTGATTGATGTTACCTTCAGCATCTTGTCTTTATCACATAGCATGTAATTTCGTAGAGGGACCCACCAGAAATCACGTCGTCCATTTGTCAGGGAATATCAGTAATTGATTCTATCTATCTATCTATCTATCTATCTATCTATCTATGGGATAAAGATTTCTGTATAAGGAAAAGTTTTGCAGAAAAGATGCATGACAAAGTAGAAAAAAACTTTACGTCTGTCGCGTTTTGTCCCTTAGTTTAATGAAGATGAATATATATATATATCATTCAGGTCATCCCATAAGTTCTGTCCGAATTTTAACTTTTTGTTAAAATGAACGAAATTCAAAGAGTATTTTATAATGTCTAATGGAGCTGAACATTATTTTTATGTTTAGATGCATTTTAAACTGATCAAATTTTGTTTGATTAAAACCCTGCTAACATGAAAGTGCCCAAGAATCATTTGAAGCACTTAATGCTTTATGAGTTCAAAAAAGGAAACTCAGCAGCCGAAGCGGCTAGAAACATTCACTCAGTTTATAGAGAGGAATGTATGAATGAAAGAACTTGCAGAAGATGGTTTGCAAAATTCAGAGGTGGAGATTTCACCCTTGAAGATCGAACCGGACGTCCAGTAAAGTTTGATGATAAGCTTCTTGAAGCAGCCTTTGAAGAAAATTCTGCTTTATCAGTTGAGGAATTGGCAGTGGTTCTCAGTTCAAACCATACAACTGTTCTTCGCCATCTTCAACAACTTGGAAAAGTTCCTAAACTTAAAAAATGGGTGCCTCATGAATTGTCTGAAAATCATCTCAAATGCCGAGTTGACATCTGATCTTCTCTCCATTCTCGCCAACTTGTTTCACCTTTTTTGGATAGACTTGTGACTGGCGACGAGAAATGGGTCTTTTATCGAAATGTTAAGCGTCGTAGACTGTGGCTTGGTAAAGGGGAAGGACCCCAGCCACAGCCGAGAAGGGAACTTCATGGGAAAAGGTTCTTATTTCAATCTTGTGGGATCGCCAAGGAATAATCCACTTTGAATTCTTACCACCTTATGCAACATTTAATGCTCAAATGTACTGTCAGCAATCAGAGCGTTTGCATCAAGCTTTGAGGGAAAAAAAGACTTGCTCTAGTGAATCGAAAAGAGGTGATGTTTCACCAGGACAATGCGCGACCCCACACAACAAGAATCAAGTCGAAGAACTTGGTTGGGAGAAAATTCCTCATCCACATTATTCTCCCGATCTTGCTCCTTCAGACTACCATTTGTTTCGTAGCTTACAGATTCATTTGGAAGAAACAGCTTTTGTAACACAGGAAGAGGTTAAAACTGATATTTGTTAGTTCTTTGAATCAAAGCCAAAAGAATTTTACAGTAATGGAATTAGTAAGCTTGTTAATAGATGGAAGGAAGACATAGATAATCAAGGAAAATACATTGTTGATTGAATCTGTAATTAAATGTAACATTTAGTCACTTGTTTTCTTTCTTCAAAATTCGGACAGAACTTATGGGATGGCCTGATATATATATATATATATATATATATATATATATATATATATATATATATATATATGTATATATATATATATATATATATATGCTGGATGTAACAGCAAATTTGTCCAAAGTTACATTAAGCTTTTTTGTATCGGTGCATCTTAGAAATGATTAAAAATGTGACGTCACCCCGTCTGTCAGCCCCGTCGCCGTCCCTATCCTGCGACGACCAATGTGACTTAGTATTGGTCGCGGCACCAAACATGACGTTCTAACTTTTTGTTGATTCGGATGGGAATCTGGTTAGATTCGGTATCAGCCTTGTCGTTCCCAGCTCGCCTCCAACGTCTGGTTACCGGAGTAACTGCTTTGATTTTAGTCTAACCTACCCACGTTGTGATTTGATTTTAGGTAGACGAAATCAATCTGTCGCCGGGCCGTAATGCAAGTAGAGTCCGAACAAGGGTAATACCACTCAAGTAAATGCAAAAGAAAATAAAGTAACAACTTGTAAAGTTGAAATGTGTTAAAAAAAGAATAACAAATATTTATATATCTTGTTGCTGAATACAGGACTGCGTCTTTCTCCCAAACCGCTAATATGGATTCGTGGAACTTTATGTTTGTTTGGCGAGTCTTAACATCTTAAATTGTTTTTCAAGAAACTGGTTTTTGGTGTCTTCAGGCGATATTCGTAAAACTTGTTTTGGTGGTGTGAGTCTAAGTCGTTCTTCAAAAATAAATTGTTTTTGGTTAGAAGTTGAGGTCGTGATGCGTGAATCTTTCAGTCAGCTTTCTGAGAGGTGGGTCTCAGGGCTTACAGTTCAACTCTGTCTGCATCTGCCAACTGCGTCTGTGTTGCTCACTCTGCAACTGCCTGTCTCTTTAACCCCAACTCTACTGACGTCCACTCGCTGCGACTCTACTTATATGGACGCCGACCAAAACCGGGGTGGGCTTGTCGGAGTTTGAGGTTCCTTGATAATTCTAAATCCACAATAAGGATCTTCTTTTTTTTCGGTCAGGAAAATTTATTACTTTCCATTTTTGGAAGTCGTTACTTTCTACTTTAAGGGAATCGTCCTCCCAAATTCTTCCTTTCTCATTTTGGTATCTCACACCAATCCCCTCAGAGGGTGACAACAGGTTCCCCCCTCTCTCTCTCACAGTGGCATTTCACACCAATCCCTTCGGGGGCGTCACAGGCCTCCCCTCCTTCTTCATAGTTCATCTTCGCCTACCGCTCACGCCACCCTTCAGCCAATGAACGCTCAGCAGCGTTGGTGTTTGCAATTATCGCTCAAAGGAAAAAAATATCTTCTTTCCTTTTTTACTTTTTCATTCTCTTCCACGAGCAGACCTCACACGACTCGTAGGGTGGTCTCTGATCTCTATCTTAACCGAATTTAATCAGGAGTTCGTCAACGAGATTTTCGTCAAATAATCATTGAGGTTGGTCAATGATTTCCCGCACTCTGTCGCCAATTATCTGTTCCGATAAAATAATTTTCTGTCATGGACAGCTCTGACAATAAACAGCTGTTTTTCCCAAATGATATCTCCGCAGATAGTTAATGGTTTAATCTTTCCTTCTTTGTAACTTGGTCCAGCTGACATTTTTCTCGGTCAGAGCGTGACGTAATTAAAATTATCTCTTAGCATTCTGCTTTTTGGGCCACTTGACCAATTTGAAATTTTCATTATTGCCATGGGCAGACGGCTATCTTTTATCCGCTCCGTCGTAACATAAATCAAATTAAATCCGCCAGATTCGAGATCTTACTTTCTTCGCTAATGAAAATAAAATCTTTACCATTTTTCTTTGTTAGAAAAAATAACATCTCTCAGAGTCTTTTCGTGACAGATTCTTATCACCTAAATAAATTCTCGCCTTTTTTTTTCTTTTTACGCAACACTAAATAGTGTCACAACGATATCTTACTTAATTCTCCGAGGTTTTTATAACACTGATGGACTGTACTTTGAACAATAAGAATGTATTTAGCTTTAAGTTAAAATGATGATCTATATTCCTGTTGTGATCTTCTGATCCAGTTTTCCTTTCTATTGTTCTCTCTTTGTTAAACTTATGCACGGTTTTCCTGATGGTTCTTGAATGGACTTGAATGGGCCAGAATAAGTATGTTGGTACCAGTATTGAAGGCCTGAATGATCTTTTTTCCTCTCAGCATTGCCCAGTTGGGAAGACACAGTGCGGCCGACACAAATCGATTTAAACCTGTTCTCTTTCTCGCTAAATAACTCAAAGGGTTTTTCAGTGATTCTTAGATAAGATGGCTAAACGTCTTATCTGAAAAAAAGAAACACAATTTATCTCGTGTTTTTTTTTTTTTCGATATTAAACATTTATAGAAAGGACAATAATCCCATGCTGTTACATGATTTGGACAATGTTTCTGTTACACCGGGTATATATATATATATATATATATATATATATATATATATATATATTAATTTAAAGAAAAACAGACCACTTTAAGGCTCCATCTCTAATAATTTATTTCACCAGCGAATTTATTTTTCTCTGGATCTACAGACTTCACTTTCAAAAGGTGAAACAAAGAGTGAATTTACAATTTACACTTTTGGCGTGCAGTATTTATGCTTATATAAGTTGATATAGAGGGTGGTGAATGATGGTATGAGAGACATGGTTGAGTTTAGAGAAGGAAGGGAGAGTTTTAATATTTATTTTTATATTTCTTTTTATTATAATACTTAATATTGTGGAAGGAGGGGGTAAGGATCAGACATTGACTTATTTAATCGGTCAACTCAACGGAAGTGATATGAGAAAAGGAAAAGGAGAAAAAAGGGAAAAAGAAAAAAGGTGTAAGTAAAGAAATAAGAGATGTACGTAGTGTTTTTTGAGGAAGGAGATGGGTGGTATAGATACAGCAGTTTAGTTAAAAACAGATTTTAACGTTAGATGGTAATTTAAATATTTAAAAACTCCACAAAGAAATTACATTTAATGCTTCTTAGCAATTTAAATATTCAACTTCTCCACAAATAAATTAGGGACTTAATATAAACCGAATACTATATTAATAAAGAACAATAATAAAAAAAAATTAATAATAGTAATATTTTAATATTGTGAATGACTGTTAAGGTAAACTCTTTATCAGTTAGAGTCTAATTTATGAATTTAATTTGTAGCTATTTTTAGATGGGTAATATTTCTTAATTAAAGTTTAGGTTTCAAATCAAGATGGAGTAAGATTTGAAGGTAATAGTAAAAAAAATTACTTTTTTTTTCATACATACATCATATATATATTTACATAAAAACTCATACACATACATTCATATACATGTGCAATTACATATGTAATAAAATCAAAAGTTTAATGTCCTTGAATTAGAATTATATGTATATAAACATACAACCATGTATACATATATAAGCATACAACTATATCCTATAATATATTCATACATATCCCATATATAAATTGTAAATATTCGTAAATATATATATATATATATATATATATACAACCCCATATACAACAATCAATATATATACGCATATGCCTATCTAAGTTTACGAATACACATATACATATTTACACACGCGCCCGCCAATATATATATATATATATATATATATATATATATATATATATATATATATATATATATATATATACACATGTGTATACATATACACATAAATTCACATATCCATATGCAAGTCCGTATACACATTTATATACATATAACTATGTAATCGCATACATGTGTGCACACAATCAGCGTCATATCTAAATATAAGCCAATATTTAATATCGTATATAGTTTCTTTTTTTTTATATGTAGTGTGTTAAATTGAGATGGTTTCTATGTCTGCATTTAAAGATCATCTCATTATGTCGGTTTAGTAATTTAATAGGATCTTTATGCTTTATCATTAGGATCGTCTTTTTAATACACAGGTCACATCATATATATATATATATATACTAGCATGTAAAAAAGGAAACATGGGAAAAGTGCTGAGTAATATTTTATCATTTATATTGAAGTGAATACTGGACTCTTTCGTCAGATATGTATAACCTAATTGGGGAGTTTTATTTTTTCCCTGTTTTATTTAAATATTATTTACACAACAGCCTGTTATCATACTCGTATATTTAGTTTGTGTAATAGTTGATTAATTTGGAAAGAATCAGATATTTTCATTTTCATTTGGCTCCAGGGCAAGCAAGTAGAATAACGTGGCGAACACGTTTGCTGGGAAATACTTGGAAATCTGCCCTCGGCTGGTGAACTTTGTTAAGAAATATTCTTTTCCTAACTTATTAATATAATGTATAGTGAGAGGCACTAATGAATACACAACAGGTATCAATCAGTATGAGAAAAGCAAAAAAGATGAAATCATGATATTCACAAAAATATTTTATGCGTCATTAATATGCCATCTTCAACCGAGGTCAGATTTTAAAAATTAACATAAAAAATATTAAAATGTATAAAAACATTTTGTACGCATGCGCAGATGAGATTTTTTACTCAGTGTATAAAAAAATAACCAGAAATCTAGTTTTACTCAGAGGTAGAAATATAATTCATTGTAACCATATTCTGAGACTAGCGACAAAAAAATAAAAGCGTATAATTGTGTATAGGACTAAATAATACAAGTGTGTCTTAAAATAAAATATATTGAATTCTGACGTAAAATGAGGATTTTTTTGTCACATGGAAATTCACGCACGGTGAAAAGGGTTCAGAAATATTCTTGGTTTTCAGTTATGGACTATTATACTAAAAAAAAAACTCCAATATAAAGGATTTGAATAAATATTTCGATAAGAAGTAAAAAAAAAGCATTCTTAGTAAAATATTGAATGTTTCATTATAAAAATCTTTTAATAATATACGGTGACTATTTTTCTTATGGGAACAATGGCTCAGATGTATTGATCCTCAGTTTCTAGGGCGAAAGTGTGATTTTATTCAGTTTTCTGAAACAGTTTATTTACAGCTTTTGAATTTAATATTTAGTAGTACAGACGTTTTGTTTCATATACTGTGGAACCTCGATACACGAAATTAATTCGTTTCCGAAGGCCATTCGTAATCTGAAATATTCGTAAACCGAAACTATTTCTCCAATAGGAATAAATGTAGAGAAAAAAGTCACAGTACAATAAAATTGGAAAAGAAAAGCACAACAAAACAACACACGAATGTATACAATATGGCGGTCGACACAGAAATTATTCCCTTCGGGTTAACTTGGTTGTTGTTCGAGAACTGAAATTTAGTTCGATAACCGAGGTATTTTCATCTCGAATTTTCTGTTCGAAAAGTGATTTTTTCGACATGAGTGACTTTCAAGAATCGAGGTTGAACTCTATTTTCAAAGTATTGAACCGGGTGGAACAGGATGCGGTTACGATAAATTAAGTATTTAAGAAAAAAATAATCTAGCTTCGACACGAGTTCTCATCATGATACTATGGTTTGAATCCTCAAAGTATGCGATGTGACAGGTAAATGACTTTTTGATACCATCGATTTCACGAGTCGAACTCAGGGCGCGACCCCTTTGGAATGTACCTTAAAACCACCGCATATTGAGCGAAAAACTGGGAATTAAAATGGGAATAGCGAAACCGTTTGAAAGGAAAGCCGACGAAGTTTGTGTAAATACGAATTCACAATACATTGTGACCGAGAGTTTGAGCGGACTTGAAGTTTTTCAAAATTTTGATCACGTCATATTTTGCGTTTTCTCACGGCAACTGTAACTAAGGTGTGGCTCAGTATAATTGTTTTAGAAAACATAAGAACTTTTTTTAGGCTGATCAGACATTTGCAATTGATTGGGATTGTAAAAACGCCCTTCTGACGAGTAGGGAAAGGACGTATGTAGTAGACGGCCATTTTGAACAAAGAGAGAATATGGTGACACTTGGTCAATTTGGAGCCACATGGATCTAGGTAAATTACTCGAAATCAATTGCTCGAACTATCAATTGCTCGAAAAATAATATCTCGAACTATCAATTGCTCGAAAGGCAGATTGGTCGAAGTAATTTCGAAGCTCGAAGCCCCACGTAAACTGCGCCATCTCACGACACGTCAACGGAACTGTATATAAATGGAGCCACAACACTTAGCTTTAGCAACTTTAAATTTGTATTATTTTATCTTATACTAAATATTAGAAACAATGTAGCTTTATTTTTTTAACCACAGGTTTCGAGCAAACTGCCTTTCGAGAAAAAAAAAAGATCTGCTATATAAATGTATTCGTTCTTCAATTTTAACTGTTTAGTTAATAACAATAAAGTTGTATTATTTTATCTTATAGTAAATATTAGAAACAATATCGTTTTATTTTTTTTAACCACAGGTTTCGAACAAAGTTACTTTCGATCAATTGATAGTTCGAGAAATTATTTTTCGAACAATTGATTTCGAGCAATTTACTGGACACATGAAAACGATTTGAATCAAATTTTGTCTTGTACATGACGCTCGGATTACATAAACCTTAGGGTGACCTATCACTAATTTTAGTACACCTCGGGATTGGCATACGTAGGATTAGGCTTGCTTCATTTGCCATTGGTCTTACTCGAATATTAATTTTGTCAAGAGTTTCGGCTACAATTACGAGGTGTACAGTAACCAGTGAATTTACGGCTTAGTCATAACTGTCTGTAAAAATATTGTTTATTCTGATGAAACGTTCTTCTGGGGAAATATCTTGAGCTGAATGAATGTACATGTAACAACTTTTTCTTCTCTTCTTCCGTGTACCTTTTGCATTAAGAACGCGTGCGATTATAGTTCTTCACAATTTCCTATAAAATAAGGATATTTTTCTTCGCCATCACAGCTAATCCCTGTTTTGTCATCGTTCGTTAGGTAGCTTGCTCGCTTTTTTCCTCTCTACCTCTTGCTTTCATATGTTCTGTGAGTGTTAAATTCTCCAATCCTACTTTCGTAATTATTCTTGCTCGAAATTCTAAATAGTCTCCTTCTCTTTCTTAGTAGATGTATCAGTTTTGTTTTCATTTTCCTTTTAAAAAAAAATCATCGTTACTCATATGTTCAATCCAATGTATCCTCAACATCCTTCTGTAGGACCAGATATCTCTTAACTCAAGTCTCTTCTTCCTCTGTGAGTAGAGTCTTAGAATTCACTGATATATAAATGGACAGCTAATACCTAACTTTTCTAGTCTGTTTTCTTTGTTTCTAACGACATTGTGTATGGGTTTTCTTGCCATTTATTGAGCGTTTCTGATTTGCTCACATTTCAATGGAGTGAATAAATCGGTTGTGAACTGGGGCAGGAATTGGCTGGTTAATTTTAACGCCTCAAAAACAAAACTGCTCTCTATTACTCACCACAGAGAACCATCTCTACCCCCCACCATTACAATGTTTGACGCTCAACTTCTCGAGAGCTCCTCTTTGCGACTACTCGGTCTCACATTGACTGCTGACCTGAGATGAAACAAATACATTGAGTCAATAGCTTCGTCCACCGCAAGGAAAGTTGGCTCTCTGTGCCGCGCCAGGAAATTTTTTCTCGCCAGAGTTGATCCTTCAAATCTACAAATCAACCATTCACCCTTGCATGGAGTATTGCTGCCATATATAGTCTGGTGTCCCTTATGTTTATCTCAAGGTTCTTCATAAGATCCAGAGACGGATATGCAACGTAATTGGCCCTTATCTGGCATCTCACACAGACGTGCCGTCGCCTCCCTCTGTCTTTTTTACAAATATTTTCATGGTAACAGCTCCGATCAGCTGCTTTCGCAGGTTCCCAGACTTCATGAATTTAAGCGTTCTACTAGGCAGGCATTTCGCTCACACACTTTCACTGTCGAAACTATTAAATGTAGCCGTCTCTTCTACTTCAATAGCTTCATGTCTCGCACCTCTCACTTGTGGAACTCCCTCCCCTCTTTCTGTTTCCCTGATAGCTATAATCTTCAACTATTCAAATGTAATGTCAATCGACGTTTCCAGATGCCCTGATCTATCCCTTATTCTTTTTTTCATCCTTTCTTCTATCATTCCTATTTGTTCTAGCTCCAACTCTCTGTTACCCCTTGCGTGCTAATGTCTTCCCGCCTTGCTTGGGGTGAAACGCTTAAAAAAATGATTACTTCTTTTTTCATTTTATGTGCCGTGTCCTTTCAGGACGTAGGTGATCATGGCTGTCCACTTCCCCCTATCCCTTGTAGCTCTCAATAAGTTTCGTCCCTCTGTCACCTCCCCAGATCACGTTCTGTCATTCACTTGCTTAAACCCGCCAGGTATGTCATGCATTGCTTTCCCTTGTCTCCCTTTCCCTCTATTCGACCTGTGAGTATCAGATTCTCCAGTCCCTCCTTTCTCATTACGTGTCACATAAACTTCAGCTGTCTCTTGCTGATGTTAATTATAACCCTCCTCCTTGTTTGCATCCTTTCGAAGACCTCATCTTTGCTCACACGCTCGGTCCATGATATCCTCAGCATACTTCTGTAGAACCATATCTCTGTCACCTCGAGTCTATTCTTCATCGTTGAGGAGACAGTCCAAAATTCGCTACCGTGTTGAAGGACAGATATCCCGGAACAGCTCCGTAATCTTTACTTTGTTACCAAAGAAATCCTTCTTTTTCGCAATACACTACCCAGCTTTGAAATGCGCCCTTGCCCATCCCAGTACGTTTAAAGATTTCAGTGTCGCATTTACCTTTCTCTGTCTAAACACTCCTTTCGCACCTGTTTGATTTTAGTGTCTCCGACCTGCAAGTCGAATTTCAGGCTAGGCCTTTTACTGATGGCCATGCATTTTGTCTTATTATAGTTTATGCTTTGTCCTTCCTTCTTGGCCTCTTTCTGTACATTCTGTAGGAGGTTTTGTAATTACTTTTTCCGTGTCTGCTTCCATTGCACAAGAGGGGGAGGGATCGGTGCTCGCACCGAGGCTAGCGCAACCGCCCGTTGCGGGGGCTGAGGGCAATTTTTGTCCCTACCCGGGTGTACGCGCTCGGGTCCCCACATTAAACCGACCTTGTGTCACATCTTTTTCTAGTGGGGGAACGAGTAAATACCAGTACTGTGTCATCTGCGTATCTTATGCTGTATGGATTGTGGCCGCCAATGTTCAATCCCGGTAAAATTCCCTGTATAGGTTAAATAGTTCTGGTGAGAAGACACATCCTTGCCTTACGCTCCTTTCTATTATTATATATCCGCTGAACTCGTTCTCTATGCGCATGCCTGCAGTTTGCTGCCAGTATAGGTTCTTGATTATTCTGATAACTTTCCGGGATATATCAAGGTTCCTGAGCAGTTCCAATAAATTCTTGTGTCGTACTTTGTCGAAGGCCTTTGCGCAGTCTATAAAACATAGTGAATGCTATTGTCTCTAAATTCATAAATCTATGAAATGATGAGAGAAAAAGGCAAATGAAATACACTAATATGCACAAACATATTATATATATATATATATATATATATATATATATATATGTTCAGCGTTGGTTGGTTGATTTTGATTTAGTGGTCACAGGAAGTTTTTGTTCATTATTTTCGTGGTTTAGTGTATTGCTGATGTCAACAAGCATTTTCCTGTGTTGTGAAAGTGGACATGGGTGTGTTTTTAGAGGTTGTGAAATAGAACTTGTATCCGACAAATGGAATGTAAGACGTCTTGATAACGTTGTGGTCGTCAATTCAACATATATCAGAGATACAATATCCCAAAGGACATTTGAACTGATATATAGACCAATGTTAGTTTTTTCCAAAACACTAGTTGACGGAGAAGAGTCAATGCGTATGATTAAGTTGGTTGTGTTAAAGTTAGTATAATATATAATTAGTTTTATTTTCTTTACTGGGATCATTTTTGATTGGTTATTCTAACTTTTGTAACAATGTTTCCCCCTAGTGTAGGATCGTTAATTAATCTGAAACTTTTAAAACCATTTATTTTTATCTTCAACATCATCACTTGATAAGACACCGAGTGTGTTGAAACAAAATGGCTATTTTTGTAGTGATTTTATAACATACTTATGTTATAATTTTTTTATAGATAATAATTATATCTGCTCTACTTTGTATTGAGCACTCTTTTAAGAATAGTAATTGTTGGTTATTGGAATTCATTCCATATATACCAATTATATACTTGTATATATATATATATATATATATATATATATATATATATATATATATATATATATATATAGTCTCTCCAAAAGTATTGGAACAGCATTTGATTAGAGTATAGTAGGTATAGTAGGTTGATATGTTTAGGGTTATTTGAGGAGGTATTATGTTCTTTTTGATTTGTTGTTAAAAACACAAATAATAATAAAAACTGTTCTTACATATTTGGTGATAATTTTATATTTTTCTAATTTTCTTATTTATGTTTTGCTGTCTAAAGTAATAATAATAATGTGATACTGTTTATTCCGATATAAAGTGTAAAATATATATGTATGACTATGCGCTTATGATTCTAAGATGGTTGCTCTTTCTCGTAGTGGAGGTGCTTACGGGGTCCAAAGTCTCTTAAAGGGATGCTGTCGGGTGTTGTAAACTCTTGCTAGTACCACTCTTGGTTCCAAGGTCGAAAACGAGGACTAAGATTAAGAACAATCAATCCAAAATATCAAACACTATATGTAATATCAATCGCGCTATTTTTTGGTTTGTTTTGTCTTACGGCATATCAATCTCATTGGATTATGTAATGCAGACAATTTTTTTTTTTTATTATTGATGGCAATTTTTCTATTTCAAAAATGTATTGCTGGTAATATTTTTCTTTTTCAAAAAATGTATTGCTGTTAATATTTTTTTAAAAAATGTATCGCTGGTAATATTTTTTTAAAACATGTATTGCTGGTAATATTTTTTTCAAAAATGTATCGCTGGTAATATTTTTTCAAAAATGTATCGCTGGTAATATTTTTTTCAAAAATGTATCGCTGGTAATATTTTTTTGAATGTATTGATGTATTTTTTTATTGCGGGTATTAATTTTTCTTCTTCAAAAATGTATTGCTGGCATTTTTTTCCAAAATGTATTGCAGGTATTAAAACCCATTTTTACACTTTCATAGTGTTTTGACCCCATTTTGGGGGCTAACTATTTGCTCATACCTGGAACCTAATAAGTGCTTCTACTCCGGGTCAGGGTGAACCTTAGAAACACCAGCAATTAAGAGATTTTCCATTCTCCTCAAAACCTCTTGATCAGATGACTTGCTGTTGGATATAGTTTATTATTGCCTTATCCAGGTCGGCAATCACTCCATTTGATAGTGAATACTAGATAATTCCCGCAATGAGGAAGAGAAAACTTGAGGTAACGGAAATGTTGTTCTACAGGAGAATGCTGCGAATATCATGTTCGGAGCTTATAAGAAACGAAAAAGTCTTAAGGTGTTGTGGAGTGGTTTTACAGTGGAGGCTTGTATTTGTACTAAGTCGGTCCTAAAATAGGTTCGACGTGCAAAACGTTAGGAACTTGATATAATAGGTAATGACGCAGAGTAATCTAGTTGCGGTCGTTGATACTTTAGTATCCGACTAACGGCATCGACAGACTGACCCACTGAGTGACGGTATTTAGTCACCCCACTACGTGGGCATCATGTAGCACAAGGCCGGTTTAACGTGGGGTCTCCAAGCCCGTGGACTCGGCCAAAAATATGCCCATTGAACCCGTATAAACGGGTTCAGGGTCGGTTTACCTCCCCGAAAGAGAATCCACCCTTCGGCGTAGCCTCTTTCGGGTTCCTCCCCGCCCGAAGGCAGAGAGTTCAACCGATCAGCCGGTCAGCCTGACTGACCCACTGAGCGACCCCTCGTTACTCTTACTACACCTACTTATTAGAGGTGGGAGAGTCTATTAACTATAGAATAGGTGTGTTCCACTAAAACATAAGGAGAATAGGAACAACAACAATGTGGCTTATAACCAGAATCAGAATTCTCCTATATGTTCACATGTTTTTATTTCTAATGAGTATATCTAAAAATGGTAATTCGTTAGAATTATATTTGAATTTGATTTTGGGGTGTAAGTTTTGAAGTAGTGTGTGGAATTGATTAATATCACCTCATCAGGATTTCCAAAAGATGAAGCAATCATCTAAGTATCTTTTCCAAGATTTAGTGAATTGGATTTTTATATTTGCCCCATATATTTGTTCTATCTTTTCATAGAGGTTTTCTTCTAGGTAAGCTAATGTTAGGGTGGCATATGTCTGTGCCATTTTTGTAATATACGCACGCATATATACACGCATGCTGACAGAAACACACAAAAATGGAAACAGTTCTAAGAACGCACAGGGGTCAGTAAAACAATAAAAGATAAAATGCCGATAAGTAATTTATCATTTCTCTTGGACCGACCTTAATTGTTTTATGACACTTCGCGCAGAACTCTTCATTGCCAATTCAAAAAAGACATTCGGATTACTAACACAAAAACAGAGAATGTCTCATATCGAGAACATTTAACATTGAAAAACATAATGAAAAAATTAATAATATGTGGAAATCTCCGCTTTTACCTGAAGACGGTCCCGCGACCAGAAACTCGTGTAGTAAAATTAGGAAAATAAAGCATAATATTTTTTTCTAAAAAAAACACATTACAACCAAAAACGTTTGCGGCACCTCTCTTCTCTTCTTTTTAATATACATAATTTTTTCTCTCGTTGGAACCACTACAACCTCTTTCTTTTACACACACACACACACACACACACACACACACACATATATATATATATATATATATATATAAAGAAAACTGTAGTTAAATAAAACGTATTCTAAACTAAACACCCACCAAAAATCTTTAAGTATACAAATAGAAAAAATGCCATAAGATTTTTTTTGCTGTTAACAATAAAATTAAAAAAAAAAACAGACGACACGCATTTAACGGATGTCAGAATTCGTTGACAAATACATCCCTACCCTACCTAGACATAACCCCTTTTTCGAATGTAACTAATAACTGATACAACAAAAGTTAATAAAAATGAACACGCTACCCCCCTTGTCTGAATGATTGGATCTCTCTGTATCCTTGGAAACAGTTGAATTATTAATTTTCTGTGCCTCTAAAACTCAGTAAATTTTTAATGTTACTCCAAAATTCGCTTGACATTTTACTGGACATTTGCGTCCCGGGCAATGCGTACCATACAACTGCATCGCTGGACATTTGCGTCCGTAGACGAATGTATCCCTGGATAATTTCGTACCTTTGATAATATTTTTAAGCTGCAATTTTTTTTAAAAGTGTTGTTACATATAGAAAATTGCACACCAATACCTTTAATTACTCTAAACAATCTGACTGGTAGTTACCATAAAAAAAAAAGAGAAAAATTTTCTTTTTTAAAGCCAGAGAAAATTAAGCTAGCAATTTCAGTTAACTCCAGCAGTGCATACAAACATCAAATATATTCTTGATTTTATAGATTATATTTTTATTTGTAACCCATGGCTAAGTTCCAAAAATCAAACACGGGCAGAAAAATATTTGTGGACGAGGAAAATTACAGCTACAACTATCATAAGAAAAACGCCGATGAAACAAAATATAACGGCCATGTTTAGAACGATCTTGCAACACTGTTAATCTTAAATGGCATTTTAAACAAAAGTAAACTATTAATTTTGGTAATATCTTATTCTTTTTTTAAAATTTATGATTATTAACTCTCCTTTTTTTTTTTTCAAAATTTATGGTAATTGTCTTTAAAAGATTCAAAAAATTATCCAGGGACGCAAATGTCCAGGAAGGCATTTATCTGGTACGCAATGTTCTAGAAACATAACTGTACACTCATATATATTATTCTGTGCGCCACCATATATACCCATGAGCGTACACACGTATACACACAGACACGCGCAAGTAAACTCTCACATAGCCATATATATATTCGACCCATTTTTTAATTTAATGCCCAGGTTTTTTAACTTAACTAAACTTCTCTTATTATCCTTCGAAAATGTTTCATCCTAACATAGGGTATTTGTAGATACATACCGGTTAGCATATGTATGTATGTGCATGGATGTAAATATCTAAGTGCATGTAATGCGAGTATAGATATTTTTACGTGAACGAACGCATGGGTACGCATATATATATAGTGATTTTCTAAGCTCGGTTTAGATGTGGCACAAGGCCGAATGTATACCAGTGATGTACGCATATATATATGAAGAAAAATATACGGAAAAAACAAACAAAAATCCTTATATGCAATTATGCTGTTTTAATGTTAATATAATGTCAACGTCGGACGTTTCGGTCTAATAAACCATCTTCAGGACATATTCATAAAATATAATTAACATTATCAATTCAACATGACAAAGACGATGGACATAAGAACAATACTGATATTTATTCGTACAAAAAGTACAAATTGTGGCACGAGGCCAATAAAGGGCAGGGGTAGAGGCTGGTCAACACTATCTATCTCATACCAAGCTAATCAGATTCGCGACCCATTCGTACATTACATTTTACTCATTCACCAAAAGAACTCGTCCATCACCAAACAATCCTTCAACCACCATAATACCACGTGCTCTCAAGGGAGACCTACCAAAATCGCGCCCCATGCCATAAAATTTTAATGATGATATATATATATACAATTCTAATAATGATAAAATGAGAGGGGAGGGAAATGAATCCAATAATAAACTTAAAATAAACACAAAAACAAACTAAACATAATTGATGTTAGTAGGGACCGTCCAACCCATAAAACAGAGAGACCGCTGTATTCTGCCCAGGGGACAAAATCAAGAGACGCTCTCGCTAAGGGAGTGGGAAAAAGTATAAAATATTAGGCTGGAATGGGAAAATATAAAACTGACCCAGTCGAGATGAAAGGGGGTGGGGTCAAAAAAAACTAGGGAGGTTGGGAATCTCGACTTGGATCATAAGCAAAGAACAGCCGGGATGCAGGCCAGGAACAACACTTACTCACATTAACTAGGTACACTGAAGCTTGTCTAACCTAACCAAGGGGAGGGTTCCACAGGAAGCCACCCCGATGTGCAAAAGGTTGACCTAGAAGAGAAAATCAAGGCTAGTCCCGTTCACACGAAGCAAGCTCGCTTCTTTTACCCACCTTTCGCTAAAGACTGTCGAATGCAATCGATTTCTATCCGATCTAATCTTCATCTTGAGCTGATGCTCAAAGAATCGAATTAGATCCGAATGAGAAAGACGATTGCCTCGCAAGACTTCCTCCTTTCGCGTCGTCCAAACCACCATTCGAGCCGTAGCCATCAGCGTCAGAAACACCACCCGTTCCATCCTGGAATACGGGGGCGACACATTGTCACACGCGTATGCGCGATCAATGGACACAAGCTGTTCGGGAGCGAGACGAGCCGTCAGCTCGCCGACATGGTCCCATAAGGGGCGGACCTGGGGGCAATGGTAGAAGGCCACACCGTTCACAGTCTGGCAAATCCGCCAAGCCCCATATGAAAGCTTTGTCGTTGAGAGGAAGCCGATTCCGAGCCAATCGCCAGCTAAGCGAAAACTCAGGGTTACTGAGGTAATCCGCCGCTGGCGCCCAAGACCAGTAGGAGCGAAACTACTCCTCCGACATGCCGAGCATATCTCGTAGGGGATCCTTCGCGGGCCTCTCCACTAATTCACGATAGAAGACCTTCCTAGGCCGAGAAAGGTCACTGTACCGGGGAACGGCTCTCAAGGCCGACCGACACTCGCGAAGGAAAACCGATTGATCCCGGGGTTTACGACCGCGCTCAACCCGCGAGATGGGGGGACTGATGGTAAGGCCAGGGAACGCGTCCCTAACAATACCCTCCAGAATCTCCTCCAGTCAATGCGCGGCGTAGGAAATCCAACCTAGAGGCACGGATGTGACTCGGCAGGTGCGGCATTCCCGCCCCCACCCCGCCATGACACGGACGTTTAGTGCACACTCGTCTGTCGACCCGATTCCCGCGTCCCCTCCATAAAATGGAGGATAGCGAGCGTTCGAGCGCCTTCTTGTGGGTCTTACAGAGAGGAAGTACGGACAATCGATAAAGAATCAGGGGGAAAATGTATGTAGCACACACCTCCGCCCTGCCCTTCACGGACAACCTCAGTCGATTCCAAGTCTGACCGGCGGAATCGACCTTTGCTCGTACTTCAGACCAATTCTTCTCCAGCTGGAGGTCAGGCCCAAACCACACTCCAAGAATGCGGACAGGACCGTCTGTCCAACCGAAGCGGCCCGGAAGAGCGACCCCCTTCCAGGCACCTAACCGCAAGCCGGATGACTTGTCGCGGTTTATTTTGGCCCCTGTCACCTTCTCGTACCGATCAAGCGCCTTCTGTACCGCCTCAATATCGTTGCGGGACGACACGAAAGCAGATACGTCATTGGCGTACGCGGAAACCCTGGCTCGAGACCCTCCAGGAACAGCAATTCCACGTAGGGCCGAACTGCTGGTCTCGTCCTTCAGCCGGCGAAGGAGAGGCTCCAACGCCAAAGCATAAAGGAGAGGCGACAGCGGACAACCCTGACGAACCGACCTAGACAGCACGAACGCGTCCAACAACCTTCCGTTCACCTGTACCACCGCACTGGGGGAGCGATACAGGAGGCTAATCCAGCGGCAGAAGTTGGGTTCGAATCCAGCGGCCTGCAGGACAGCAGCAAGGTAGCGATGGTCGACCCTTTCAAATGCCTTGGACTGATCCAAATTGATCAGCGCGGCTTCTTCGTCGTCTTTTGCACCTTCTATGATCGTGCGGATCAGATGCAGGTTGCTCTGAATTGTTCGGCCCTTCACAGAACAAGTCTGCTCAGGTCCCAACAGAGACTCGGCAACTGACTGCATTGGACTGTCTCTTTGTTCCTTTGGTAGCTGCTGCTGCTGCTCCTGCTGCTGTGGTTGTTGTTGCTGCTGCTGCTGTTTCTGTGGGTTTTTTTGGGGGCGACTGTTTTTTCGCCACATCTTTTTCCCCTTTTTTCTTTTCCACCTGCGGCTTTGATGGTGGTTTAGGCTTCTCCTTTAGGGTGGGGAGCTGGTACATTCTTCCCCTTCCTTCCATTTACAACCTCCTTCCAGGCTCCGTCAGCGTTTTTATCTGCTTCTGTCTTTTTGTCGTTCACCGCTACTGCTGCTACTGGTGGCGAGGGCTGGCTTACAGGCTGAGGTTGTTTCGTTGGGCAATCTTTCGCCATGTGTCCCAGGACACCACACACCCAACAATTCGGTCGCCTGCCTTCCACCACGACCCACATCTTTCTTTTCCTACAAACCAGGGTGTTGGGAATTATCCTAAATTCTTTCTGGTTTAGGGTCACCTGCAGTTCCACGTCACCCGTGGCAATGCCGGACTTGCTCACTATCGCTTTGACCTCCTCCACTTTTCCATACGAAGAAGGCCCCCATTCTGTCCTCCGAGATGTCCACAGGCACGCCGTGGACTGTTATTTTAGTCCTACGGGTGCCCATATATTCCGTTTGCAGCTTGAGGTTTTTTGTTGTCAACACTCTGCCTGCCACCTGTTTCGCATCCAGTTCTGTTGGTAGGAGAATGTCCCACATTGCGTTTGACCTCCTAGCCAGAATCTTCGCATAAATTTTCAAGGACTTTAGGACCTCTTCCATTGTCTCCCTGCTGACTCCGGTTAATTTCCGACTTTTCACGTCGGACGTCAGCAGGGAAATGATTTTCGTTTCTACCGCTTCCAGTGCTTCAGGGATCGTAAGGAATTCATTTTCCTTAAACGACCCTTCAAATGTCTCTCTTTGAGCTGCGTAATATTCGGCATCTTTTTTCTTTTTCGGTCTATTCTCAGACCAGGCCGAATTTGGTGTATTATTTACGTTCTCGTCCATGGTGGCCTGCGACAACCACCACGACAGAACTAATGTCTTTTAAGTGTAAAATAATAATTTTTTTTTTTTTTTAAACAAAAAGAAAAACGGTGGAGAAATAAAAATAAATTTCAACAAAGGAGCAAACAAAGGTAAAAGAAGGCAAACAAAACAGTGAGGGGGGTAAAAAAAAAAAAAAAAAAAAATTATGCACAAGTCCAGAAAAAATAAAAAACAAAAGGCTTTTAAACAAAAATTAAAAAGGAAATGAAAGATTTGCAAAACTTATCAGATACGTAGGTCAACACAGCATGTCCAACCCATTCAAGAAACAAACAATACGGATGCTAAGTTCTGACTGGTATCGTATAAAAACCATAAAATAAATAAAATACGATAAGACAGACATAAGAACAAGACTTATCCAAACAGATAACTGAAAGTTTTATAAGATCAGCGTTCCGTTTAAACATGGTCACGTTGTCGCCACGTGGGCGACGCTGTGAAAACGTGTTCCTAAAACGTGACGACAACGTGACCATGTTGAAACGGAATGCTGTTCTTATAAAACTTTCAGTTATCTGTTTGGATTGGTCTTGCTCTTGTGTCCATCGTCTTTTTCATGTTGAATTGAATATAGTCTAATGTTAATTATGTTTTATGAATATGCCCTGAAGATGGTCTATTAGACCGAAACGTCCGACGTTGACATTATATTAACATTAAAACAGCATAATTGCATAATTTCCGTATATTTTTCTTCATAATGTCGGATCTATATCCATATATTTGCTTACATATATATATATATATATATATATATATATATATATATATATATATATATATATTCAAATTCCATCCAAATCTTTGAAAACACTCCCCCCAACATTGAGCTCTGATATATGGACCAGTCTAATACGCGAATAATTCCGAATTATCTCTCTTTCATCTTACTAAAGTTACCTCTTGATTGTTTTTTCACGTTTTCGTTAATTTTCATGGATTCTCGTTGAATCAAACTTTGGCCGTGTCACCATTAGGATGTAGGTCAGCTCATCGGTCTCCCCTTCCCTCGACCTACCTAGGTTTCATACCTCATTAATATAATTCCTATAACGGTGCCTTCTTCTGCCAAATCTCCCACTCTTCTACCCTCTTTCTCTTTATTTCCACAACTAACCAGTACCTCACTACAAACTGATACCATAAACGGTTTGAAAAATCATGCGAATTTTAAAATGAAAATTCGTAGCAAAAAAAGGTAACTGCTCAGCATTTTAATCCTTTATCCTGTTTTTCACTTAATTAAGTCATTATTTACCTTCAGATATAACATTTACATACTAAAAATGCGCGACATGTCGGATTTTGGAAGAGGACAAATAGTTAGTGATCGATGAGAAAGAGCATCTGTGTCCAAAACGTCTGAATTATTGAATGTACCACAAGCTGTAGTGTCAACGATTATGACAGCTTACACAAAACAAGACAAAACATCACCAGCAAAGAGTAATAGTGGACGGAAACCAATGTTGACCGAAAGAGATCGACGAGCTGTAAAACGAATTGTGGTAAAAAAA
>CAHIKZ030004777.1:1030000-1032500 GCA_903632075.3 Acanthosepion pharaonis
CTGCTGTTGGGATCCGTATTGAAATGTTCATGTAACAGAAATCCAAGAAGAAGAAATAATAATAATAATAATAATAATAATAATAATAATAATAATAATAAAAATAAACCATAGAAACGGGTCATTGACATTGAGACCAATCAGCATCAAAAGCGGTATATTCCAAAGAGATTAATTTTCACCAATTCTTTTCTGCCTTGCGCCACTCAGCTGCCTACTGAACAAAACTAGCTACCAACACAGGTCACAAAATGCCAAACTGAAAAATCTATTCTATATTGATGATCTTAAGTCTTTGCCAAGGTTGACAACCAGCAGAAAACCAACTCACCGTTGTCAAAACCTTCAGCGAATATATTAAAACAGAGTCCGGAATCCATATTACCAGAAATAGTTTTGAAAGAAATATTACCAACAATAGAAATCTTGTCGGCATTAAATAACCCATTGAGGTTGAAATGCCATAAAGTAAACCAAACCAAACCAAGAAATCCGGACTCGACATACGTGCGAAAGACACCTTAAAAAGGGGTCAACTAAGAAAATTTTTTAGACCTTGTTATCAACAACAAGTTTAAGGAACTAGTCCAAGATGGAACATAAGAAATATTTAGAAACTAATGAAGAAGAGGGAATACAACATACAATTATGAAGAAAAAAGATCCGAAAAGAATATTATAGGAGAATGCGTTTGATACTAGAAACATAACGAGGTCAATAAAATGAAAGCTGTCAGCACCTTAGTCATACCCGATGTAACATACAGCTACAACATTATTAAATGGAAGTTGAATGACATTAAGAGATGAGACGCCAAGACCAGAAAAATCCTTACCGAAATGAGTCTGCACTACCCGAAATCAGATGTTAATATGCTGTACGTACTAAGAGTTTTAGGAAGCCGAGGTATAATCCAACTTGAACTAACTCTAAAACAATAGGATTGGAAGCCTACCTTGCAAAACCAATGACACACTCCTGGAAATAGTAAAACACCAAATCCACTCCATCAACAAAGAAGCTGCACTCTTCAAGTAACAGCTTAATATACGTCAAATCCTATCAACAAAAAACGAAGCCACTGTCATCTATGCCAAACGAGTAAAGCAGAAAGGAAAACAACTTGGCCAAATAAAATTACAAGAAAACTGGGAGGACAAAGCGTTGCATAGCAAATACATAAAAAGAACGAAAGAATCAGATGTGGACCAACAGAAACTACACCAGTGACTGAAGAGAACCGGACTGAAAGCTGAAACAAAAAGCCTTATAATTACAGCTCAGGAGCAATGCCTCGCAACCAGATCATATCACTGTTGCATAATCAAGGATGGAACTTACCCGAAGTGCAGGATATGCATATGATGAAACTGTCTCAGGATATTATTTCTCAATAAATGACATAACAAGATAGTGACATATGTGCAGTGGAATATATGCCAGAAACACAAAATTGAAACCATCGAGAGATGGTATGAGCAGCAAACAGACACTACTACCCAAAATAACAATGTAACTGTCCTATGGGACATGCCATCTCAAACTGACAGGGAAATAAAAGCAAACCATTTTCCTTTACGACACTCTCATATCTATATAAGTAGGATTAGCCAGATTATACTGCGCAGAACTGAACAAAAACTCCTTATCCTTCCGTCTGCGACGCAAGGTTTTTTAGCACGAGGATACCAAAAACTATACGATAAGCATTACTAAAGATTTCAATTATTAACTAATTAACTTTTTATAGTGAGACACTCTCAAGTGAAAAGAAGCGAAATAAATATATTTATACATTTGCCATATATGAGAAATTACTTTTTTTTTTCTGAAAGGATTTGTAGAGGACCATGTGGATTTGCGTGTTGCTGTATTAGGAGCACGTGCTGTTTATTCCTGCTAGAAAAAGGTCCAACTACAAGAAAATGGCAGACTCAAATTGAATCCAACCGAAGATGTAAAGAAAACAAACAAGATCGATGTATATATGTCAACAAATATATATATTAAACAACAAATTTACAAGTGACAAAGACATCAACATTTGTGTTTGAGTGTTGGCGTAAAAAGTCTATATGTTGGCGAAAGTTCATACGTACGTGTATGTGTATTTCCTGGCATTTTCCCCCAAGTGGGCGAAAACGCTGATTTTTGTGAGAGATCACATTTTTAAGTGTGTCCGCTGAAATGAGAAAGTGAAAAGAGAACGAGGCAAGAAGTTGCCCAGTATTTATAGTGTAGGGAGAGCGACCTCTAGTGAACAATTAGGGAATTAAAGAGGCGATAACTCCGACAATGTCACTGAATGTGGACATAGGAGAGGACGCCAACGCAAAAACTGGTTGGCCAGTTACTATAAGCGGAAATTGCTGATTTCTGCCATTGATAAACCGTTGTTGAGGAGATTCAATATGGCTTCTGTATTTGGATACACCCTACGATTACAAAAGCCAAGGGGTGATGATGATGATGATGATGATGCCACTGAAAATGAACATT
>CAHIKZ030004777.1:1037500-1095000 GCA_903632075.3 Acanthosepion pharaonis
ACATAGGCTTCCAGGAATACCTTCAATTAGTCTACTGGATTCTTTTACAACCAATCCTAAGGCTCTAACTACAACAGAGATTGTTGATGTTTCCTTGAGCCACATTTTTGAGATTTCAATTTTATTATTATTATTATTATTATTATTATTATTATTATTATTATTATTCTTTTTATTAAGATTAACAATTTTTATAATGGGTACTGGTCTGCGTACACGAGAAACGGATATCAACTCAAATACGCGAACCGCTAAAAATAATGTTTGAATAATAAAAATGGTGGATTAAAGATATATATATATATATATATATATATATATATACTTTATGCATGCCCGTGTGTTTTTTGTGTGTATGTGTGTGTTTGTGTTTTTGTGGGTATGTGTATGTATTTGTGCGTGAGTGTGCGCTTCCACGTGAGCATGTGTGTGCGCGATTTTCAGATAGGAGTGGTAGAAGAAAGGATGAGGAAAAGGGTAGTGGATAGATCAAGGCAACTGGAGATGTCGATTGACATTACACTTGAATAGCTGGAGATTATAGCTCTCAGGAAAACTGGAATAGGGAAGGGTGTCCCACAGGCGTGAGGTGCGAGACATGAAGCTATTAGAGTAGAAGAGACGGCTACATTTAGGAGTTTCGACAGTGAAAGGATGAGAGTGGGATGCCAGCCACGTAGGGCGCTTGAACTCATGAAGTCTGGGAACCAGCGAATGCAGTTCCTCGGAGCAATTGCCATGAAAATATTTGTAAAACAGACAGAGAGAGGCGACGGCACGTCTGTGAGAAAGTGACTGTAGACGAGATGCCAGAGCAGGGCCAATTATATTGCATATTCCCCTCTGGAGCCTATCAAGAACCCTGAGGCAAATGGAATGGGCTCCAGACAATATATGGCAGCAATACTCCATGCAAGGGCGAACTGTTGATTTGTAGATCTGGAGGATCGATTCCGGGGAGAAAAATTTCCTGGCGCGGCACAGGGAGCCAACTTTCCTTGCAGTGGACGAAGCAATTGACTCAATGTATTTGTTCCATCTCAGGTCAGCAGTCAACGTGAGACCGAGCAGCCGCAGAGAGTTGCTCTCAAGGAGTTAAGCGTCAGACATTCTAAGGGAGGGCAGGGAAGGATCTCTGTGGTGCTTAATAGAGAGCAGTTTTGTTTTTGAAGCATTAAAGTTGACCAGCCAATTCCTGCCCCAGTCCACAACCGATTGGAGGTCCTTTTCGAGACGCACGGCCAGGTGACACTAGATTGTTTTTGAGGCAAGAATAAATTGTGGTGTCATCCGCGAAGATGCCAACTTGGGAATTTATGGCGTCAGGAAGGTTATTTATGTAGATAAGGAATAAAGTGGGGCCTAGGATGGAGCCTTGAGGAACACCTGCGTTCGTGGGGTAGGAACTGGAGGAGAATCCTTTGAGAACGACCTTCAATTCACGGTTTGATAGGAATGATTGTATTAGGTCAAACAATCGACCAGTAATCCCATAACCCTGGAGCATGCGAAGAATGCCGGCATGCCAAACCCTATGAAACGCTTTGGAAATGTCTAGGGCCACGGCACGAGCTTCCCCGTTATTTTGAAGAGCTTGGTATACAGTTTCAGTGATGGCCGTAAGCACATCAGCTGTAGATCGGGCAAAGCGGAAGCCATATTGCTTGTCTGAGAGCAGATTATGGAATGTGAGGTGGTTAACCACTTCGGTATTGATTAGGGCTTTGTGTAGTAAAAATGCTAAAAAATATTAGAAGAAATTGCTATCTATGTTTGCAAGAGAAATTAGGACACCTTGATGTGGTATAAAGGTAAACAAACTTGTTTCGCTAAATCCATTACAAGTGAGAACTAAGTCAGTTCAATCTTCACTGGGTGCCTTATTCCTTCAGCCTTATACTACGCTTAGAAAGTAATTTGCCGCAGTTGTTTCAATGGAAGCAATACGTAACTATTTAAGAGAAAATTCAAGAACGTGAATGTGCCAATAAATAGGGGGAATTTCGAATCGAAGACACCCAGGCACATTCCTTTTGACAAACTTTTAAAAGTACTATAGTGCTGGGGAGCGTTTGTCTATGTTTATTAGAATGGGATATAATAAAAAAGAAAACCAGAGGAAGACATTGCAATGATTGTATTCAAGAACTTAAAAGGATTAATAAAGAAAAGAAAATAAATTATTTCAAAGTTTCGGGAGGATGAAGCATTGTTTTTGAAAATATTGAAAATAAAATCACAATCACGAAAGCAACAAAAAGTAACGAACGCCCATTTCGAAAATCACATTGCGTGGAACAGTATGGTAATGAGCTAATAAAAAATAAATGTTTTATGCACACACACACACATACACACACACACACACACAAACACACACACATATTATATGTATATGTGTGTGTGTGTATGTGTGTGTCTGTGTGTGTGTAAAAAATCGCTTGAATATGGAACAGAGCTTGGTACTTTAATTCAATTTAATTCAAATAATTATATTGAAGTTTTCGTGTCTTGTTTTGAAACATGAGAACTCTTATGTAGCGATGGAATCATATTTTTAAATAAATAATTATATATATATATATATATATATATATATATATATATATATATATATATATATATTCGTGCAGGTATGTAAAAAATAGGAACGAACACGTTAGGTAAATATTCCAGGGTTCTTTCGTTCATGAGATCTCTTATTTAGCGAAGCAATCATATTTTTTTTAAATAATTATAATATATATATATAGACAAACCTCATCAACAGACTAATAGAGGGTTTGTGTGGTCCGTTAAAGGCGATTGGCCGTAGATGGGAAGAGATTATTTTTGAGTTATAAAACCACTATAGTAAGTACCATGTATATATGGAATAAATAAATATATACTTAATATAGGTATATTAATCAAAATAACAAAAATAATCACGCGCGCGCTAATGGATCCCACTTTATATACTGTACACTACTTCCGTCTTTGTAACTCTACACCCGTCTTTGTTTAAAATATAAAGGCTGTCACCTCCGCCAAGCGGTCACTTTGAGAACTAATACGACCCGTTCCGCTGAGCCCGCAATTCTTGAAATACATCGCTGACGATTTCGAACGTTTTTTTTACTGCAGATTTTTTTTATTTTGCCTGCGGATTTTGTCTGTTGCATCTGAAGTCCGTTGATTGTTGGAGGTCTGTAGATGAGAGGTTTGTCTTTATATATATATATATATATATATATATATATATATATATATATATATATATATAACTGGTCCAACGTGCAACTTTCGGATAATAAGTGTGACATTACTGTAATTATTGAACAATATAATTCATGCCACATTGACGGAAAACCTACCAGTGCAAAAGAATTCGCTTATTACTATATTTGTACAAAAACGCACAACTTTAAAATTTAAAATTCAAACTCAGCGTTGCGACCGCACCTTCCAAAACAATAACACATTTCTCATAGCATTTTTTCGGATTACATCTCTATTTTCGTTGTCTTATTATTACTGAGAAGTAAAAACATGTGTGTTTTGTCGTTTTTTCCTCCGAACGTTTGGACGCGTTTACATTAACACATTTCCGCTTTCTATTCAGAATATCCCCTTAGATATATTATAACTTGCCATTATGAAGTAAATAAAAGCCACCCGTCTATATAAAATCTTTAGAAGAAAAAACAAAAACAATAAAACAAAAAAAAAACAAAAAAAAAACATCGTGAATTTTCGTCCGCTTTGTTCCAAAGCCAAATAAGCAGACATTAACTGTAGACCATCATCATTTTTATTCCTTTTATTATTGTTATATTTGCCGCAGGTTTAATTAACTTTATGAATAACTCTGAAATGGTCTGAGTAGTGATCGGGTAAATGGATTTAAATAAGTTTCATGATAATAAGTAAGTCAACATAAAGTCCGCAGACTGTTCAATGTACCAACGTTAGCAAAAATAAAAAAAAAGACTAAGACAACAAAAACAAAAACGAAAATTTCCACGTTACTTTAATGTCTAGACAAAATGTCCAAGAACTAATAAGCAATTAACCATTGGAAGATTGAATATTTCAGAGATGCCGTCAAGGTTTTTAGAAACACATCCATTGATATATAAATCTTTTGAAGAGTAGAACACACACACACACACACACACTATATATATATATATATATATATATATATATATATATATATATTATTGGTGAAATAACTTATTACATGGAACCTTAAAATGATCTGTTTTTATTCAAACAAATATATATATATGTGTGTGTGTGCTTGTGTGTGTGCGTGTGAGTGAGTGTGTGTGTTTCATTGAATGTGATAAAAATGTGAAAATGTTAATACGTTTTTATTCAGTTTGTGTACTGCAAGAACTATCTACTGTGTGGTCCGAAAGTCTTGTTAACTATTGCCAAATCCGACGAATCTTTTAGTGAAATCATGTCATAAATCCTTCATGCTCTAGCGAAGATGAACATGATCATTCACCTGAAAGCAGCCTCTCTTCCGAACTCTGTAATTCACACCAAATATGTATTTCACAACATTATCTACTTTCTTCTAAAGCCAAAATTTCGGGTTCTTTGGAAAAAAATAATACAATTCCCAGCATCTCGACGGATATCATATATATATATATATATATATATATATATATATATATATATATATATATATATATATATATATATTGTCATCCACAGACAGATTGTTTCGCTGTATCACAGTTCTTCATATATATATATATATATATATATATATATATATAAGTCTGTATTCTATGTAGAACTGTGTATTCATATATCAATCTATCTACCTATCTATCTATATATCTATCTATCTATCTATCTATCTATCTATATATATATATATATATATATATATATATATATGCGAATAAATATTGCATTATGACTATATATATATATATATATATTATAAATTAACTGATTTAAAATATGTTTGTTTCGCTACACAGTAATAACAATGTTTCCAAAAATGGAAGCTAAATACTTTAAATTTAATTTTGTAATAAAATTAAAAACATTTGTTCCATTTCATCCTCAAGCGAATTTTGGAGTAACTTATTTTTTTAAATTTATTGAGTTTTAACTGCAAGGGAAATTCATAATTCACTGTTTCCAATGATACAGAGAGATCCAATCATTCAGACAAGGGGTGGTAGGATGTTCATCTTTATGAATTTTTGTTATATCAGTTATTTGTTACGTTCGAAAAAAACATTTTAAATCAGTTAATTTATAATATTAATGCGTTGTAAATTTACATTGAGCACTATTTTGTAAAAAAAAAAAATATCAATAAGAACACCGGATTACATATTTTACTTTACTTTCTATATATATATATATATATATATATTCTTAATGCAATTTTACTCGCCCCAATTTTTTTCTTGCAAGATAAAAATGTTTCAGTTTTAAATAGTCCACAAAGTTTTATAAAAACAAATCAAATAATCAGTCGATCAAATATATTATTCAAAGTGATATATGTATATTTATATATCAATTTTTCTGATATATATATATATATATATATATATATATATATGTGTGTGTGTGTGTGTGTGTGTGTGTGTGTGTGTGTGTGTGTGCGTGTGTGTAAGTATCTTTAAAAAGATTTAAATTTATTGATGAAGTTAATTTTTGGCATCGTACCCTGAGGTCAGCGGTTGCTATGGTAGCTGTGGTTGTCCTTCTGTCTATCTCCTCTGCCAGTTCGACCTATGACCCTTCTGAACTTCATGGTTTAGTACAGTTTATTTCTTTATACAGTGTAACCCGGATATAAGAGACCCGGATATAAGAGAAACCCGGATATAAGAGAGATTTTCTCTGGTCCCAAATTAGAGCCTGTGTTACCTAAACAAAATAGACCAAACCCGGATATAAGAGAAACCCGGATATAAGAAACTTCTTCTCCGCTCCCGACAACTCTCTTATATCCGGGTTACACTGTAGTTTGTTTTTCTCTTTTATTTTATTGTTTGCAAACTATATTTCTTGTTTATTCACACGTTTTTTTCTTGTAAGAAACCCACAAACAAAAATTAAGCTGAGTTTTAAGAAAATAAGCGTGATTTGAAGTGGGGAGCCTGGAACGGATCGGAAATAATCCCATTAATTTCAATGGGCAAAATTGATTTGAGATACGAGTCTCTTGAGTTACGAGCTCAGTCTTAAAACGAATTAAATCCGTATCTCAAATCCTTACTGTATATAACTTTTGAAAATTTATACAATACAATCGTATCATGTTTGCCTACGCTGATAAAATGGTTTTTGTTTTTCAGCCCTGAACAATTTCGCGAATTTTGCTAAAAAAAAAAACAAACAGAACTATATTTGGAATGGCCTCTTTTGTTTACCGGCCTTCTTAGTTTGATTCTTATAAATCTCAAAATTTGATAGATTTTATCTGAATATTTTGACCTGAAATGCAGTAATTTATGGGGAATAGACAGGTTGATAAACGTTCAAATTGTAAAATCTTTCTCAAAATAAACAGTAAAACTATTCAAGTTAAAAGAAGGAAAAAAAAATCATATTTCCCGAAGTGAAGCCACGTAAATAAATAAACAAATAAATCTCATTAATGAAATGGATAAATCTATCAATATCCACCAGTCAATAAATTTCACTCGAGAAAGAACTGATAAAAGACTATCGTAGGAAAACAGCACCTCATAAAGATGAAGTCATGAAGTACTTTATATTATAGCTAATGACATTTTTATCAATACTGCTGAGAGAGAATATTTTTAGTGAAAGCGTGCGATTATAAACCGACCCATAAGTTGTCTTCAAAAATATATATATATATATATATATATATATATATATATATATATATATATATACCAGTTGTTTGTTAATAACTGTTGGATTGACTACCTGAACATTATATAAACCCTTTCTGAATAAACAATGAATTCTAGAATAAACCACAAATTAGAGGAAATCATATGAAATAGGGCTGCAAGTTTAATGTTCAATACCTTCAAAAATAAACATTGCAGAATTATTAGTTGGATATAAGTTGTTTTTTTTGTATCTATAGATCTGAGATGAGGTATTATGTAAACTATTTACATTATTCGAACTATTGTCACAAAGTTTCCTTGTACGCTATGGCCTTCTTCTGGAGCCACACTATCAATAAATAGAAATATGCCAACTTTTTTGATGCAGTTACAAAAGCCTGTGCCATAGTAGTGCAAAATATTTCCTAGATTACCAGTTATTTTAACAAATCGTTTGTATAATTCCAAATCAGATTATCCATTCCACATTTTTTACATTATTTGGCCATTAGTTCTTATCTTTGTTCCCATAGTTGTCACAACGTTTCGGCCGTTTTACGCTCCAGCCTTCTTCAGATGGTTGGAATGTCGAACTGAACCCTTTATTTCGCTCACTGGGGTAGACTATTCTACTTCCACATGTCATGTCTAATGGATGCCAGTTATCTCCTGTTAATTCCCCTCTCAAATTTCTACACCGCCTTAACCGGGTATTGAACGCGCACTCTTTTGGGTCCTGTTACTTTATCTAACTAACGCCTTTATCCACTGTGCCATTTGTCCTTGGGGCCGAAACGTTGTGATATATATGGCAAAAAAATAAGGACAATAGTCCGAACAATTTAAATAGTGTACATAATACCTTATCACAGAAATACAGACAGATCAATTCCACAATAAAGAGTTTCTCGAGAACTTGTCACTGTTAAAAGTTTAGTATTTGATACCTTTACAGGAATTAATGATAACAGTGGATCACTAGTCTAGAAAGGAAATTTCATCAGCAAATGACCTTCGATGCTGATCTACAAAGCAATTTGCATTTTTCTTGCCGAAACTCAATCAAAAACCACTGTGCCATGTGTCCTTGAGGACAGCTGTGTATGAATTTCTCGGTATTATAAACCTAATGTCTTCAGCAACCATTTTTACCATTGCTCATATTGCAATTTTTGCTGTTATCATTGCATGTATTTTACCAGAGCTCATATTGCATTTTTTTTTATAGATATATTGGTAGAGTGACTTTTGTTGCTGTAGAAAGAGCAAGGTGTATTCACAGTGCGCATTACATTCACTTTCGAACTAATGTATTTGGAAAAGCACATATCCAGCTTTTCATCTCACCGTCGCGTGTACGCATGTTCTACTGGATAAGCTGAAAATGTAAAGCCGCGGAGCTAAGTTCGAATTCCAGTCTAGTAAGTTACATTAGTGGTTTAAATATTTACGGGCAAATACACTTGAGAAAAGTACTAATTCTTATCTTCTCTCTATAGGTTAGACAGTAGGATTGTACCTGGTAAAATTATTTTATTCTAAAATGAGTATATATTTATGCAATACTCACACACACGTAAAAAATAGAATTATACTTACAATCTTAATACTGTGTTTCGGCTTTAAACAACCCAAAATGGGTTGATAAGCCGTAAAAAATAAATCACTCAATAAAAAACTCTCCCTGCTGCCTGCTGAAATAACGGGACTAAAAAAGAACACCTTGGAAATCAAATTCTTGTAGAAGGCAATGGGAAACTCCTCCATTATTTTCCTAAAGAATGAACACAGCAATTAACAATATATATATATATATATATATATATATATATATATAATTATTTTTTAAAAAATATGATTCCAACTCGCGACATAAGAGGTCTCATGTTTCAAAACAAGTGCCGAAAAGTTCAATATAATTATTTAAATTAAATTGAGTTAAAGTAAGCTCTGTTCCATCTTCAAGCGAAATTATTTTGGAATAACGTATTTCTGAAATTTACGTGTTTTAATAATTGAAATCAAAATTTCCATGGTAACAGCTAGAGCGAAATGTTTAAATTGGGTAGGCGAGTGTTGGGTGTTAATAATAAGTATCAGTATAGAGTTACTTTCATAGATGTCAAATCAGGGTAAGGTAGGGGTGTCTAAATTTGAAACGGAAGATGTTTTAGCCTAGTCTGGTTTACGTGTCTATGGAGATTTATTTATTTATTTTTTTATTTCATTTCTTAATGAAAGGGATTTGTGCATATAAAAAAAATAACCAAAAAAAAAAAAAGCAAAAAAAAAAACAAAACTGCCGTAACATTTGTTTTTTGACGACTTCATAAAGGGTTATCTTTTTTGCAGGGTATTTAAACTATTTATTTGGGCTATGGATTATAAAAGTTATTATATTGTATGCTTGTTTTAAGCTAATTATTCAAACCATGAATTTGATGATGTCGACAAAAAACCGTTAACTTATGTCTATTATTTAATAGATTATTATTATTTACGAACTTAATAATGTGCTATTTCTCATGGAGTAACAAAGGGCATGGGTCATCCAAAGTTTAACATGTTTTTACGAAATGACCCAAAGAGTGTGAGTTCAATACCCGGTTAAGGCAGTGGAGAACTTTGAGAAGGGAATTAACAGGAGATAACTGATAACTGACATTCATTAAACATGGCAGGT
Organism: Acanthosepion pharaonis; assembly: GCA_903632075.3. Taxonomy (NCBI): domain Eukaryota; kingdom Metazoa; phylum Mollusca; class Cephalopoda; order Sepiida; family Sepiidae; genus Acanthosepion; species Acanthosepion pharaonis. The sequence continues at coordinate 1,047,020 of CAHIKZ030004777.1, forward strand.
GGAACTAGAACAGTCTACCCCAGTGAGTGAAATAAAGGATTCAGTTCGACATTCCAACCGCCTGAAGAAGGCCGGAGCTTACAACGTCTGAAAAGTTGTGATAAATATGGCGACAAAGATGAGGACAATAATCCGAAAAGATTTAAATAGACTACATAATACCTCATCTCAGAAATATAGACAGATAATAATTTTACACACCATATGTATCTATTTATCTATCCCAATCTGATCATTATCTATCTATCTTACAGCCATGTCATCTTGAATCACCGGTTCCCGTACGATAACATAAGGTAAGCAACATCGACCTTTATCAGTACCTGGATGGGTGACCGCTTGAGAATATCAGGTACTGGATGTGCGTGTGGTGCAGTGGATAACGGTTAGGAATTCGAAATTGAAGAGACGAGTTCCATTTCCAGTTAAGTTCGTTATATTTACTTGCGTGTAAATACTTTTGGAAAATGTATGAATCCAACAACACTCCCCCAACACCTACGGGTTAATTAGTAGGATTTATATAAGTAAATCATTATTATCCCGAATAATGCTTACAATCTAAAAATATATATTCTGGCTTTAAATAACCTGCAAAAGTTTAAAAAGCAAGGGAGAGAAATATGTCTATCTATTTATCTACTTGAATGAAAAAATATTGCAAAGACTTGTCCACCAACTGCAGATGTTCATGTAACTTCCCTCACACAAATCAGAGGATCGGATGAATCTATTAAAATATTACTTTATAGCGTTTGTATTATGTATTTTGCATTATACATTATACTTATTATATCGTTTGTATTATAGTGGTTTTATTGTATTGGCATTTGTATTGTTGAATATCAAAATTATATCTGGTAATAATTCAACACATTTATCGGACCCCTAAACTGCTATTTAATATGTCTTTCTCTATAGCAGTGAATACTGGATAATTTCTCCAACAGAGTTTAGTTTAAAGGAGACGTCAAAGAAAAGAGTACTGAACTGTTTTTTGATATCTCTCCTTCTATATGGCAATGGACACTGGACAGTCTCCTCAAAAATGTAGAGATTTGAAGCACCAGAAATATGGTTCTTCAGAACGATACTGATAACATGGACCGAATATGTGAGCAACGAGGAAATTTCAAATGAAATAGAAATAAAAAAGAAAATTATACTTAGGAAGAAACAGCAGAATTTTCTAGGACACATAATGAGGAAAGTGGACTAAGAAAATTAGATACTCACAAGTCAGCCTGAAAGCAAGAGGGACAGAGGAAAACAACGCATATCATACTTAGTGAACTTGATTAAATCGATGGCGAAACAGAGTTTAGGAAAGATGACAAAAAATATTAAGGGCTACAAAGGACAGGACATTCTGGAGAATCTCGCTCGCCTACGTCCTGAATAAACACTTCAAATGAAGAAGATTTAATACTTGGAAAATTAAACAAAGGATATAGCAAAATAGACAATGAGAGGCAGCGGGCCATTTACCTGACGCGCTTGTATGGATCGATGGCGGTACGCAAAGTTGGGGTGATCGTAAATGACAATATCAGCTTGTTTGACCCAATTCTCTTTCACAGAAGCAACTCATATCGAAGCGTGGTCTCGTCAGCAAGGTCACTTTTCCCCCTTCTTTCCTGGATTACCATTACCACTATTGACCCATATCCTTATTGTGATGGCATCACGCGCAGCCATTCCTTAAACTGGTTCTAACCTCCTGTGAGGGTTATGAGAAATATCTCCTTTTCCCCAAACGGAAAATCTATAAACGGCTCCTTACGTGTACTTAGAGAGGCAGCCATTTTGAAAGAGAGTTATTGGTAGAAAAGAAGAAAGAAAACCCATAAAGTTATCTCCCGATGTTCGAGATACTTTATATTTAGATGAAAATAATATCATATGAATAATATACCATCATTTTGCATCTATATATTCATAAGTATGTATAGATTTATATATTCACAAGCAGCATGGCCCGGCGTTGCCTGTGCTTGATTCAAAAATCGTACGACATACAGCAATCGCTATCACTTGACTTAAAATATTTTTGCCCTTCCTTGCCTTTAAAGGAGTGCCCTTTGCCGTGCTGATATTGCTACATGCCTTACTTCTTGAGAATTTTTCTAAGCTCTATACTAAACATTAAATCTGTTACGAAAAAAAAAACTAAACAAAATGAACACAAAACGATCAGCTTTAAAGAAGGACTCGTAACTGGAAAAAAACGAATGAAAAAAGAATGTTAACAACAAATACTTTTTCACACCCAACCCAGTTCTGCGGAATCAGAATCAACGTTGAGTTTAAGCAAGCAAATGAGCCAATTGGAGTAAAGTACCATGCAAATTTAAATTTTTCCCACTTGTGACGAATGCAGCTATCGATTTTTTTTGCATGCTAGCATGCTAGTTAACATTCGTGTCAGTCAGCTGTTGGCTCTCACGCTGGCCAATAGTATCTTCCTGCCTATTCGTGGCAGCCAACTATTGGCTCTCACTCTAGCCAGTAGAAAATGGCCGCAAACTACATGAAAACTGCCGTAGAAGCATGAAAAAACGATTATTTCCACTATCGATGGGAGTTGGGAAATGCAAAGTCGGTCTTGGCCTTCCCGCTAACCTGGAGCATGTGCATGTAAATTTTGTTGCAAATCCGTCGAAAATTGTGGCCGTGCATTGGTTACACACACACATCCGGCCTTTTATAAAGTGAGATTTATGAAGACATTTACCGCCGCCTGTATTACACAATTTGCTATATGTGTGGTCTTGCTTGTCTATCATATATATATATATATATATATATATATATATATATATATATATTATAATGTGAAAAAGACAATATTTATAAATGTAAAAGACAATAGGAAAACTGCAATAGTAGCCGACGCGTTTCGTCAAATGTGGACTTTTCGCGGCAAAAAAGAAATGAATTTCTTAAACAAAGTAACTAATAATAACAAAAAAAATGTACTTACAACTGCACGAATTTAGAGAACGTTATTTTCATACTGTTAACTGAAAATTGCGTCAAGTATTGTCACGTGCGGAGATATTGTTTTTATTGCTGTGTTGACGGATTCAACCATTTTCTTTTGACACTGTCGTGTACGTTTCTTTGGGAGAGTAGTAATTCTGTTAAGAAAGGTGAAATAGGGAAAAAGCCAGAGTGTAGATTAATATTTGGATAATATTCAATGACGGCACTCTCGAGGATTTTCCTTCTGAGTGAATTATTTTCTGATTTTATGATTGTAGCATTTTTAAAAACAAAATTGTGGTTGAATTTATTTGTATGTATGAATAGTGCATTAGCAAAATTGTTTTTTGTGAGGTCGTATTTGTGCTCAAAAATGCGTTTATTTTTTTCATTTCTACTTGTTTCTCCTGTATATTGCCTTTTCCATTTTTCCTATTGTCTTTTACATTTATAAATATATTATAATGTTTCTGTTTCTATAATATATATTTATGTAAATTAATAATATTATATGTTCATATATATATATATATATATATATATATATATATATATATGATAAATGCGAATTTCAGTGTGTCACTGTGTCACAGGTTTTAACTTATTCTTAGGGGTCGTAGCCCAACATATCATACCATTTTGGAATCAGGCCGAGTCGATAAGCAAATCAAAAATATTCCAGGCCAGATCCGGACCCGGACCCGAAATCCGGACCCGAAATCCTGAAATTTTGGCTTCCAAATTTTTATAACTTCGGAGAATTTTTGCGACGAATTTTTTGTACAATAACAGTTTTTATAACTTGAAAATAAATTTGGGAATAATCGAAATTAATGGCGAAACACAGAAAGTCATCGATGAAATAAAAAAATATTGCTTGTACGGAAAGTAAGGACCTACGTACATCAAATTGGTTTAAATTTAATGGCGACAGAAGAATTGTAGTTGAACTTTCAAAAGGCAAGCTTAAATATTAATGCAATGCTTAAATGCAGACATCAATCTTGAGTTTCTTGTTGCCCATCGCATCTACGTCAAATCAAAAGCCCTCCGCATGAGTTAACTTAAATGCCTCCCACCGGGCAGGGCGGCTTTTAAGCTAGTATATATATATATATATATATATATATATATATATATATGTTGGAGATTGTTATACTTTCCGGAATTTATTCATTTCTCCCGGATTTTCAATTCCGTCTTGGATCATCGAGGGAAGGAACGAATAACAAATGTCTGTTGTATAATTAACCTCTGTAAGTAAGGCGTCTGAACATTTGCTTTTAATGCGTTTATTTTTCGCTAATCTGCACGTTCCGATTATTTTTTTCTTTTAATTTGAGGAAAATACACTTAAAATATAGAAGCGAGTTGTAAAGTAGACTTTTGCCACGCGTTATTTTCGCTGACGATTCCAGATGTAAGTGAAAGCCTGAGAGAAATGAATAATGTTTCAGGGAGCATATATATATATATATATATATATATATATATATATATGAGGTGTTAACGCAATAATAGATATGCAACATCTGAAGATATTCTTAGCTGAGTTTGGGAGGATTTGGGAAAAATAAAAATGATTTGAAAGAAAATTTAGCAATTCTACGGCCACTGAAAAATTATTTCGTGGACTTGAAAGGATTAAAACTAATATATATATATATATATATAATCAATCAGGACACTCATTAGAAAACTGTAAATGTTTATTGATAGATTCTGATTTCAGTTCCACATACACACGTAGAAAAAAAAAAGAAAAATACTGGATTTTAAAATTAAATACATATAAACTAGGGTTAAATAAAGACTCGGGTATTTTAAATCTTTATAAATATTTCAATAATTAAACATTTTTTAGATATAGTTAAAAAAATTTTTTTATTTTTTTAAACAAGATCTAAAATATTATGACAGTTAGATTTACGTTAGGAATATTGGAACACAGTGTGGTCCCATATCACGTGACGTCCGCGTCTCGCGACGGATGCGACTTGTAAACAAACACTAATTTTAATTTTTTTGTAACAAACAGTTATTTCTGAAGAAAGATTGAGGTCAATCTGAAATATCAAATATATATATATATATAAATAAATACTTTCATAAAAAAACATTATTATTTTAATTTGCAACTTTTTTTATATATATATATATATATATATATATATATATATATATATATATATATAGACATAATGTGTCGAAATCATTTAATCAAACATGCTTGATGTGTCCGCTGTATCCTATATGGAACCGCCATGTAGCCTACCGTGCTATACCATTTAGCTTTGAAAAAAGACTGGAATCCAACTCTTCTCTCCCAACTATCGGTCAATTTTCGGACTTAGTCCATTTCATAATATATGATGTCATTTGTTTACGTTAAGATACGCTTCGAGCAGATATGAGCGTTCGAGAGAAATATTGGTAAATTTGTAGTTCAAAAACAGTAATTTAAACGTGCTGGCCAGACGCTTCCTTTGTAGTTAAATTGTATAGCACGTCAGGCTATATGGCGGTTTAGTGTAGGAAACAGGTTCGATTCCTGTCAGAGGACATATTCAGACCGGTAAATGTTGTTAATACTGTTTATTATAAACATAGCATCTACTTAAATATTTGTATCTATGAAAAATAACGAATGGACCAAAATATATTAAAAAATATAATTCTCGGAATTAGTTAATTTCCTTCAATTTATATATATATATATATATATATATATATATATATATATATATATATATATATGTCTCTGTGTGTGTGTGTGTGTGTGTCTTTGCGTAGTTTTTTGTGTGTGTAAAGTAGCACTGAAGTGCAAACAACTTCCAATTTGTCTACCAGAATGTCAAACATGACTTTGTAAAAGCATTGAAGCACGCAAATGTTTGTATTTCGAATCGTGTTTGTCTGTCTAATTGATTTCGCCAATCGATAACGTTCGACATTGATTTGCATCCATGTTGACCTGTTTTGTTTGATGTTCGTGCCTGCATCATTGCGAGTTGCTGGCAGTAATTCGCTCTCCTGCTCGATCAGAAACATTTACCGAATCCCCTTTCCACCCCCCTACCCCTACCCCGACCCCCACTGCTGGAAGTTATCAACAGCGACTGTATACAAAACAAAAACATCTCTCTTGTTACGCTTTTCGTCAACAATCGATTTTGTTTTCAAGAACGGAACTCCGACTGCATTCAGATTAACTCGCTCAAATATATAGTTTGAAATATACATTGCAGTTCAATTATATTCTATGTTGAAATCAGATTTATAATATCTATCTATCTCTGTCTCTCTTTCCTTTGTCTCTCTCTCTCTCTCTCTCTCTCTCTCTATATATATATATATATATATATATATATATATATATATTTCCTGTTTATACCTTATTTTTATAGATACAGTTTATCTAAGTAAATGCTGTTTTTTGTGTTAATCAAACAGTATATATACATTTACCGACATGAATGTTCGAGTAATTTCGTTCTCCGATAGGAATCGAATCTGTATTTCTATACGGAAACTGTCATTTGATCTGACGTGCTATACCATTTAGCTACAGGTAAGCGCCTGGTTAAAAAGTCAAAATCATTGTTTTTAATCACACAATATTCGATTTTTTTCATGATCGATCATATCTGCTCATTAAACGTATCTTAACGTAAACTATGACAACTCATAATGAAATGGATTAAGTGCGACAATTATTTAATATATTTTCTGTTTATACGTCATTGTTATAGATACAATTTATTTAAGTAATTGCTTTTTTTGTTGTTGTATTTTATTAACCAATGTTACTTACATTTAAAGGCCTGAATGTTCGAGAAGTTTCGTAGAAAATATGTGTTCTCCGACAGGAATCGAACCTGTATTCCTGTAAGGAAACCGTCATTTGACCTAAAGTGCTCTACCATTCAGCTACAAAGAAACGTCTGGTTACCAAAATTATATATAATCTTGCATATTTTAGCACAAGGACACAGATAAACAGCGGACCATTACCCTAGCTGAGAGGCTTCATTTGCTTCATTCGGCACAAGGAGTCTATTTTGGGGCGTCCATTGCAGATCGTATGCACGATTTATGAGTATAGTATATGACTCATCCCATATGAAACACTATTCTTTGGATTCTGTGTATATAACTTTAAGCAACGTCGATCCTGGTCAGAACGTAGATGGGTGACCGCTTGCCTATTGTAGGTGCTGTAAGCTTGGCATGTGAATAGGGTGTAATGGAAAAGGTCTCGGAATTGGAAATCGGAGAGCCGATTTACAATTACTCTTGGCTTCTTTACAATCACTTACGCGCAAATACTCTTGGGAAAGGATTGGAATCCAAGTCTTCTCCCCACAACTATCTGTTAATCTGTAGGACTTGTAAATCATTATTATATCCTAGAATTATTACAATCTAAAACAAAAAAAAATAAAATATATTTCTGGCTTTCGATAATCTGCAGACGATTGATAAACCGTAAATCAGGGCTCAATCAATCATTGCCTTCAGCGTCACTAGAGAAGCTAGGTGCATCGACAGTTTGACACCTATTAACCAGCAAGTACTGATCCGCGCTTTACAGGCTGTCAGTGGCTGACACCAATACGTGAGCACGTGGTCAAACCAGCTTCGCCCCCGGTGTTCGGACGGATATCAAACGTAGCTATGGTCGATTGACGAAGTTCGGAGTGAAATAGTTATGTTACGTATGAGCGAAATACTTTCGTTTTTTCTGATGCAATGCACGACAAAAAAAAAGGTTCAACTTCTATGCTGCGTTTCTGAGGCATCTTTGGTCATAGACTACGCTTAACTTAAACTGAAGCATGCTCGCATGGGGAAGCTAGTGACATAATTAAAACTCATTCATAAAAAAATAAATAAATAAAAATGTAATTCTTAACATTGGATAAGTTATGAATTTGAAATAAAAATGGATTAAGGTGGTTAGGACTATCTACCGCACTCCAGCTTAAGGCAAAATAAACTTTGCACTAAGTGAGCCTAGCATACGTTGGAAAGAGCTGTTTTACGAATATATATAGAGTTTTATTGCAGAAAAGTATGCTAAGTTTACGTTTCGGGTGAGTCTTCCGTGGCAACTCTTACATACTAGACAACATTAATTAATGAAATACGGAGATGAATAGAATATGATTTTAAATATCATAATTAATTTATCGATGTCTGCCTATATTTCTGAGATGAGGTATTATGTACACTATTTACATTATTCGGACTATTGTCCTCATCTTTGTCGCCATATTTATTACGTTTCGTTTCGCTTCTCCACTGCCTCCTTTATCCACTGTTCATGTGACCTCAACGATACATGGCACAGTGGATAAAGGCGTTGGTTAGATCCAGTGACAGGACCCAAAGTGTATGAGTTCAATACCCGGTTAAGGCAGTGGTGAACTTGCAGAGGGGAATAACTTGGAGATAACTGATAACTGACATCCATTAAGCATGGCACTTGGAACAAGAACAGTCTACCATAGTGAGCGAAATAAAGGGTTCAGTTCGGTATTCTAACCACCTGAAGAAGAACGGAGCGTACAACGGTCGAAACGTTGTAATACATATGGCGACAAAGATGAGGACAATAGTCCGAATAGTGTAAATAGTGTTAATTCATCGAGTCTAGAAGAATCCTCAACAGAATGCAGAAAGCTCTCTCCGGCTGTTTCGTCCTATTTTGGGGACTCATCAGCAGAGCGTATCCATTACCGAGAATCGAATTCGGACCGTTACGATATGGCTCAAGCGCCATACCCAATGACGGAGAGGTAACAAACCAGCGTCGATATAGCGCCAGATCTTTACAAATTCCGTCGTGTGATTCATTCAAGTCTACTTATATCAACGGAATATACTTCCATGCGCCACGTCTTCTATCCTATGTTCTATTTTAAATATATCTACGAGGACAAGTCAAAAAATTATCCGCCCTTTCGCCATAACATATCATTTGTTTTGTCACACTGCCTTCTGCTCTTGCGTGCTTATATTTGTTATTATTGTGGTCATGTGATCCAAGTTTGAACTTGATCGCGCCAGTTTTCTTGCTTCTGTTGCTGTGCAAACATGGACGCCCTGCTAGCAGTGTTTACCAAGGAGGAACAAAGAACAATGATACGAATCTGCAGAAAACATGCTACCTCATCGATATTAGCTCGCCGGTTCACCATTATCATCTCTCGAGTTACCTGAATCTTCACGACAGTGGTGGAGGTTGACGGGCGTCCTGTTACTTTTTCGTGCGTCACGCTTATCCGGCCTCCTATACACTTTCAAGCGATAGTGAACTGTCGCCGTATTGTGTTAAATGCATTTCAATCTCTCAATATCTTCCGACCAGATAAATCGTATCATTGCTCTTTTTTCTTCTTTTTCTAGCCCGACATATTGAATGAACCTTCCTAGCAGCAACTCTAGCAATTTAGGCAGTATAAAAATGTTAGCACGGAAAAGTTTAGCCCGAGAATGCACAATGAATGACTCTCCTAGAGGTTAGCGTCAGAAAGGATCCTTCTCAGATGTTTTATAGAGCAAGATTTTTGCCGTTAATTCTATTCGCTATTCGTATCCGAGTACACTCGTCTTCCACAAGATTTGGCGCTCTATAGCTGCGTGTAGAAGAAACGCATTCCTGCCTTTCCCAAATACCTCAACACATTTGGCCATCATTTGAACTCGGCTCAGCCATTCCATTTTCTAAGCCGATAAGCGTTACACTACCTGCAGTTGCCAACAAATACATTTCTATAAAAAAACAAACAAACAAACAAAAACACAGAAAATATTGGTTGCCTGGTTGTCTAGCTTAAAGCTTTTCAGAAAGGCATGAATCGATGTTTTCCCTCTTATCCATATAGAGTTTATATAGCAGGTGAAATTCGCACTCTAGCCTTGTGCGACAACAAGTCTAGGAGAATAATTCTGAATAAAAAAACACACACACACACACAGAAGGAAAACAAAAGCATCTTCAGCGTATTTTACAAAAAAAAAAGAAAGAAAGAAAAAAATGATAGCAATTCGCACAAAATAAAGAAATGGAAGCTGTGGAGAAACATAATTGGGTTTTAAAAAAATGGACATAATCGAACTCACATAGAATTTTTCAAAAACATTTCCTTACGCAATATAAAACCGAGTCTCATTAAATTCGATCATTCTGGTTTGTTCGCATTAATATTAAAATATGGGGGGAAAATCGTGTGCTCTATGCAATAAAAAATGATAGCGTTAAAATCGAATTGGTCGATTATGTAAAATACGATTTTAAAAAAAAAAACAAATTTCTAAAGGGAATTTTATTGAAATGGGTTCATTGTTTTATTGCTCACATTTTAATTATTAACGTACTGAAGCGTGTTAATATTTTTTTTATCCATTTACAATTAAATATATTGATTGACTGTCTGATATAATTTGGCACAATATACTTTATATGCGTTGGCCTTTAAATAAATTTCCGAAATGATTTAATACGTTTCTGTATTCCCTCGTGACGTCGTAAAATGTGCGCTCTCGTCGAGCGGGCATATCTTGCCAGAAATGAAGAGAAATCATTTAGATTGTCATGGAGAGGATTGAAAAAAAATTCCTTTAAATAACGATGTTAACGAACAGATGTACAGACGCGCTATATTCTCAGTTCCACCAGTTCAGACCTTCCCAACTGGAAATCTGCCACGTCCTCACTCTCTTTGTCCACCATTTGTACGGAAGAAGTTCTACTCAGATTCCTTCCCAGATCTGTTTGCTTTGGAACGATATACCCGAAATGATATTTTCCGATCACAACAATATTAACGCCTCGTCTAGCCTCAACCGTTATCTAGCCTACATATCCTCATAATATTGACCTCGTACTTTCTCTCTTTCTGGAATGTTCTTACAATAGCTTCATTCAGTAACCCTCTTGGGCGTCTCTTGAGCGTTTCTTGAGCGTTGGATTGGAGTGAACATGAGTATAAAAAATGATTGTATCCGATTTCTATATTTTTCGAAACTGGTGTGAGTTTGAAAGCAAGTTTGACAAATTTCAACAATATTAAGTAGTTTTGCTGTAGTGTACGGTTCGAATATAATCTTGCGTTTTTTCTTTGTTTTGATTTTTACAGTAATGTTCCCCTAGTACAAATCCCGAGGGTTACTCGAGGTAGAGAGTTACATTAAGAAGCAGTTTGCACGGATCTTAATGGAAGGTAACGGTTAACCATCGATTTGAACAGGTTACGATTGTAGTGATCGGGGAAACATCCTTTTGGGAATCTGTTCCACAGAGCAGTGCTTCGCGGCAAGAATTTACTTCTCACCGATGAAATACGGTGGGAATGTAGGTGGTTTGCTACAATGTGAGTGGCATGCCGGGTCGTAGCCGTGAAGGGTAGAACTGGTGGAATGAAGGAATGTAGTTAGTCCATCCACTTTAGTGGAAAGTAGTGATAGAGCAGTGATAGACTTGCCACATCTCGCCCGTGAGAGAGAGCTCGGAGGGTGGAAAATAATTCTTCCCCCACAAGGACTCGGAGACGCTTTTGAACTCTATCAAGACTGGAAAGTGGATGCAACGGAGCTTCCGACCAAATATGACAACAGTACATCATTTTCGTCCTGATCTGGCTCTTGTAAGTAGGAAGACACCATAAGAATTCAGATACTTACATGGATTGCCGGGACTATTTTACCTGCGTCTTAGATTGTATGTACGAATCACACTTGAGGTCAGGTGTTGGTTTAAGGCCCAATAATTTCTCAAGGTTCGGAGACACTGACTCTGTTTCTAAATCTCGATTTAAAAAAATATATTTTAGTTCACACTTTCGCTTGCTTTCCGCTAATATTGTTGGACGTACCATTAAATTTAACTACTGGTTAATATGTTAAATAATAGTTTCAGACTATTATATTTTAGTGGCAGTGTATATGGCTCAGACTTCTGAGGCTGACCTTACGGTCAGATGGTAGACTAAATAGGGATGTAGGTTTTCATTGGCTGAGCCGAACGTGGGAATGTTAGATTTAGATAGTGTTTTCGGGACTTTTTTTACACGTCATACACATTAAACGTGGTTATTTCGTGACTCTGAGAACTTGCTCCCCAGAGGGAGCGGATAGCGGTCACACTGGCTAGTTAAAAATGTACACGTCGACCTGTTTAATAAAGTAGTAAGTCAAAATTCCTTTTGTTGATGTTCTCGTTTTACTTCCGAACAAACCAACTAGCGATAACCTGACCAGTAGAAGACGACCTAGAATGAAGAATGCTGCTTCATTATGGAATCGATACGGTCAACCCAAAGACCACTCCAGAACGAAGTGGGTATACAATTATATAAGCAGTTAAAATAAAATACACACAGAAACAGAGTAACTCAGTTGGAACAGTTTTGTCATCATGTTAGAGATGTGGCACTATTGTGAGTTTGCGGATTTTAGAAACTGGCAAATATGATGAAATAAAAAGGAAAAGGACGTTGAAAGTGATTGGGAATTAGATAAATATGTAAGTGTAGGAAATGACAGAAAAATATGGAATTGGATCATCGGGGGGGGGGGATATACGAAAAGACGCACCGACTTGTTGTTTTGGCTAACATGGCAGCTATAGTGGATTATGACCTTTGGTGAAGTAAATCACGGAGATAAAGTTTCAGGGTCGAAAATTCTGGAAATTTTGCATGTCTGCAAATAACAGTTTTTTGATAAGGTAATGATAAAAATAGAAAAAAAACAATCTTCGTTTATTGTCACTTTTTAACTTATCCAGGTGTGACGAAATGTTTGCTAATAATGAAAAAGGAAAAGCTAAACCTTTCTGAACCCAGTTAGAGAATTAGATAGAATTATTTACGAATGGATTTACGTATGAAAATGCCCGTATATTCAGGCGCATCATGATTGTAAAGACAGAGAATTGCGCTCAATTTCCGCACAGAAGTTCCTGGGAGTCATCTATGCCAGACCCTGAAGTTTGTTGCTGATAGGAATCGTCTAAGGCAGCTTTTGAATAAAGTTGCACAGAGAAAGCACCTAAACACAGAACAGTGAGTTCGTTTGTTAATGAGAATAATTAGCCATAAAAAAAAAAAAATTCTCATTGAAGTAGAACTTAATACGTTCGAAAATATGCTTGGGTAACAAAAATCACTTTTTCAGCAATTTTTGTAAGCATCCACTGTATGTATTTTTTTTATCATTTAACCCCAAGCAAGACGGAAATGTCAGTAGCACTTAAAGTGTTAGAGGGAGTGAAAATGAAAAAGAAGAGCGAGAATAGAGAGGATTGAGGAAAGGACCAAAGATTAACGTGATTCAAGAATACAGATGATAGCATTTAAATTTTTGAAGATTATAGTTATCAGGGAAGCAAGGAAACGGAAGGGTGTTCCACAGTAGGGGAGTGCGAGAAAAGAAACTGTTGGAGTAGAAATGGCTGTTGCGTTTAGCTATTTCAACAGTAAAAGGATGGGGCTTAGGTGGCAATTTAGTAGCAGAACTGAATTCATGTAGTCGGGACACCAGGAAAAAAGCTCGTCAGAGCAGTTGCCATGAAAATATTTGTAGAATATTGTTATATTCCGTGCTAATAGGAATATGGAATGGACAAACACGGTGGATAAATAGTAACAGATTTATTATAGAAACCAGTACAACAAGCAAGGAAGTAATAGTTATGCGCACGGTCGTCGCAAGTCAGTACAGTTGTGTGCGTGCTGCTATCGGTAGGCCGCTAGTCTTGCAGATCCCAGCTATTTAGCAACTGCCCCACGTAGTCACATATGGCACAAGGCCCAATTTAATGTAGGGTTCCCGAGCCCGGAGGGTCGGCCAAAATATTCCAGTAGACCCCGCATAAACGGGATCGGGTCTGTCTACCTCCCCGGACGAAACTCTTCGGCATAGCCTCGTCTGGCTTCCTCTCTGCCCGAAGGCAGAGTGTTCGACTAGCGCAGATAGAAAACATCCCAGCGCGACGCTATTTACTAACTGCCTTACGCAGTCACATGTGGCACAAGGCCGAATTTAAGGTGGGGTTCCCGAGCCCGTAGGCTCGGCCAAAAAATCCCCGTAGACCCCGCATAAACAGGGTCGGGTCTGTCTACCTCCCCGGACGAAACTCTGCCCTTCGGCATAGCCTCGTCCCGGTTCCTCTCTGTCCGAAGGCAGAGAGTTCGACTAGCGCAGCTGGGAAAGATCCCAGCGCGACTCTGCTGCCCGTTGTCCTAACAGATACTTATAGGTGGTTACCACCTATTGCCGCCACTGTAGTTCCATTACATCAAATAGACAGAGAGAATCCACGTTACTTTTTTTCATATCTATTGTGTTCATTTAGATCTGTGTATTTATGTGAACGAGCATCTGATATATTTATATATATATATATAAACACAAGGCGAAGGCATGCGTAATGTCTTCCAAATTAATCCCGCTTTCGCCTATTCGGGGTGCTTAGTCAATTTTCCTGCTATATCCATTCAACGTTATGCCTACTAATTAACTGGCTAGTACACAAGTGTTCACTCGACGAATGAACGCGGCGACTGAACGTAACGACTGAACTCTTTTGCGCACACAAGCACACTACCGATTTTAAGGACGTCTGCTTCCAAAACTGGGTCAGCTTATCTCTTATGCCTGTCCAAGAGAAATAATATGCTATTATAATTAGTACTGCCCATCTTCGCGTTAGTTCGCGCGACCGTTACGCCTTGCCATTATCTCATAAGTAATGGATTATTCCGTTTTGATCGCCTGGAAAGAGGTAAAAATACACAACGTGTTTTCAGTGAGAAAATGATAAAAAGAAAGAAAGGGAAAATAGAAGCGAAAAGAGAGACTCAGATTAAGCTGATAAGAACACATACTGCACTTTAATCTCGGTCAAAAACCCAAGAAGCGAATTTATTATCTTTCCTCCTCGTGCTGGCAGGATGTGACACAAGGTCAGTTTAATGTGCAGAGCTCTAACCCATGAACCCCGGCCAGTTCCAACAAATAACCCAGCCCCACAGACTGTCGGTTGTGCTGGCATTGGTATTAATACCGCTCCTCCTCTTTAGTGTAATGAGGAAGTTACTGCCGTGGGAATCTGTTTTCTGAGACCAGGCACACCCCTCAATAATATTTTCAGTTCCGTTCTGTCCGCAAACATACACGTAGCTGAGAGATGAAATCTTGTTTATTCGCTCGAGTTTTATCCAAGCCAAAAGGCCGAGAAGCTATGGCGGATGTGATAAAGTCGCCATTTTTCAGAGGCTCAGCATTAAACGACGAAAACCGAGACAGGCAATCGGCAAAAATAGAGTTACCATAAATAAAACAACATTGTCTGCTGAATTATTTTAAAATTATTATTAAAAGAAATGTTCGTAAGAGGAGTATTTGGCTAGAAAGAAAGAAAGAAAGAAAGAAAGAAAGAAAGAAAGAAAGAAAGAAAGAAAGAAAGAAAAGGGAGAAAAAAGAAAGAAAAGAAAAGAAAAAAAAGAAAAGAAAGAAAGAAAGAAAGAAAAAAGAAAGAAAAAAAAAAAAAAAAAAAAAAAAGAAAGAAAGAAAAAAAAGAAAGAAAGAAAGAGAAAGAAAGAAAGAAAGAAAGAGAAAGAAAGAAAAAGAAAGAGAAAGAGAAAGAAAGAAAGAAGTCTTTAATCTTTTAACTCATAAATAATAGACTCTTCTGTTTTCATTTCGTGGAAAAATAAAGCACATACCAGATACGCTACTTGGTTTCAGTTAGAAAATGGATGAAAGAAAGTAGGGAAAACAAAAATGTTTAACGGCTGTTTGAGTGAAATGACAAAATTTGTCAATTTCAAATCATCCCATTTGTATTCCCTTACTTCTTATAATAACAACCAGCGTTCATATGTTATTCATTGTTTTGCAATACTTTGTTAAAGTTGTCAAGCTCTAATATTTAACGATGTGATAGGAGAATTTCTACGGATGATTTATTGCCGTAGAACTCGCCATAAGCTTCTTCAATCATTAACTGAAGAATGGGACTCATCAGTAATTTCCCATAGGAAAACTTTGAAACTTTCATCAGTTAAAACTAGTAATAACAAATCAGTAACACAAGTCTGAGGCACTAGTTACGCATATTTCCTTTCTTTAAAGGATTGTGAGAAACTCAAATTAAACAAATATTTTCCATATTAACCATTTTGAAAAACTGCAAGAATTTACGACTATCTTCCATTTACTTGATGAAAAGGAAGCGATAATGTAATATCTGTTTCCTACAATGTAGCGCCAGCAGCGTTAATCGAATTTAATGTACATTAGGAATATTGCATCTAAGAAGAGTTGATCTACGGTGACTCCAAAATGCACTTGCTTGCCCCACAGTGATACTAAAGCGAGTTTTGTATTCAGTGTCACCTCACATAGCCAAATAGAACGAAATGCATTGGAAGCGTTCCTAGAAAATGACTTCAAAGCTACCAAATGCAGAATCAAGTCTCAAATGATGCAAGTGAATCCAACCGAACACATTTAAGTTATATAAACGCCCAGGTTGATAGCAGAATATATCGTAGATATCACAAGAAGAACGGACATTAAAATATCCGAAAGTAGTCAACAAGCGATTTTGCAAAAAATCTGAAAAATTTTAAATGCATCCATTAGAATTTGATATTGATAAAATTTTAATGGATAAAGAGTTAATAGTTGGCATTCAAATACATAAGCTGCGAACTGACATTTAACTGCATGAATGGCGATTGGTGAAATTTAAGAAAGAATGGTTATTTAATAATTGAAGATCAAATATGAATGTTTATTTAATTATTGAAGATTAAATATAAATGTTTATTTAATTATTGAAGATCAAATATGAATGTTTATATAATTATTGAAGATCAAATATGAATTTTTATTTAATTATCGAAGATCAAATATAAATGCTTATTCAATTAATGAAGATCAAATATAAATGTTTATTTAATTATTGAAGATCAAATATAAATGTTTATTTAATTATTGAAGTTTAAATATGAATGGTTATTTCATATTTTAAGAACAAATATGAATGTTTATTTAATTATTGAAGATCAAATATACATGTTTATTTGATTATTGAAGATCACATATGAATGTTTATTTAATTATTGAAGTTTAAATATGAATGTTTATTTAATTAATGAATATCAAATATAAATGTTTATTTGATTATTGAAGATCAAATATGAAGGTTTATCTAATTATTGAAGATCAAATATGAATGTTTATTTAATTATTGAAGAGAAATATAAATGTTTATTTAATTATTGAAGTTTAAATATGAATGGTTATTTCATATTTTAAGAACAAATATGAATCTATTTAATTATTGAAGATCAAATATACATGTTTATTTGATTATTGAAGATCACATATGAATGTTTAATTATTGAAGTTTAAATATGAATGTTTATTTAATTAATGAAGATCAAATATAAATGTTTATTTGATTATTGAAGATCAAATATGAATGTTTATTTAATTATTGAAGAGAAATATGTTTATTTAATTATTGAAGTTTAAATATGAATGGTTATTTCATATTTTAAGAACAATTATGAATCTATTTAATTATTGAAGATCAAATATACATGTTTATTTGATTATTGAAGATCACATATGAATGTTTATTTAATTATTGAAGTTTAAATATGAATGTTTATTTAATTACTGAAGATCAAATATACATGTTTATTTGATTATTGAAGATCAAATATGAATGTTTATTTAATTATTGAAGATCAAATATGAATGTTTATTTAATTATTGAAGATAAATATAAATGTTTATTTAATTATTGAAGATCAAATATAAATGTTTATTTAATTATTGAAGTTTAAATATGAATGGTTATTTCATATTTTAAGAACAAATATGAATGTTTATTTAATTATTGAAGATCAAATATACATGTTTATTTGATTATTGAAGATCACATATGAATGTTTATTTAATTATTGAAGTTTAAATATGAATGTTTATTTAATTAATGAAGATCAAATATAAATGTTTATTTGATTATTGAAGATCAAATATGAATGTTTATTTAATTATTGAAGATTAAATCTGCATGGTTATTTAATTATTGAAATTTAAATATGTATGTTTAATTATTAAACTTATGCTTCTTTAATAATTGAAGATCAAATATGAATGTTTAATTAGTGAAGTTCAAATATGAATGGTTATTTAATTATTGATTTTTAAATCTGAATGCTTATTTAATTACGGATGTTCAAACCTGCCTGGTTTTTTAATTATTGAAATTTAAATATGAATATTTAATTATTAAAGTTTAAATATGAATGTTAAATTTCTTACTGACGTGCCAATAAATGTAGTTATTGACGTCGTACATATGAACATGTATATCGCTACTTTAGCATGGTGTAATGGTTAACGATCTTGTCCCGCTAAAGCAATTACCACTGAGTAATGAGTTCGATCTTAACTGTGGGTCCCCTGCATTCAGTCGTGTGCCACACCTTAGTTACGCTTACTAAATCGCCATACGAATAATGTTTCTAATTACTGTATTATGAAACAAAAAGTATGCAATTTGACGTAGCAAAATGTCTATAGAAATATTTTTTTAAGTATATCACCCCTGGCAAGGCGGGAATCCACTAGCACGCAAGGGATTACAGAGGATTTGGAGCGAGAGCAGATAGGAATGATAGAGGAAAGGATGAGGAGAAGGATAGTGGATAGAACAAGGCAACTGGAGATGTCGATTGACATTACATTTAAATAGTTGGGGATTATAGCTATCAGGGAAACATGAATAGGAATGAGAGTTCCACAGGCGAGAGGTGCGAGATATGACGCTATTGGAGTAGAAGAGGCGGCTACATTTAACAGTTTCAACAGTGAAGGGGTGAGAGTGGGATGCCAGCCTCGTAGGACGCTTGAATTCGCGAAGTCTGGGAACCAGCGAAAGCAGCTCATCGGAGCAATTACCATGAAAGAATTTGTAAAAAAAAAGACAGAGAGAGGCTACGACACATCTGTGAGAGAGTGGCTGCAGATTGTTAGGTCGTTCCCAACATTCTATTCTAAATCTTGTTACGCAGAGCAAATTGGTGATATTTAGTCGAAAACCGACTTTTCATGACGAAACGGCGCATTGATTACAGCGATTAATATATGAACAGCGAAGAAGTGAATTTCAGTTTTATGACAAGTCAATTTAATCATTGATGCTTAGTTATATGAATAATTAAGAAAACCTCTTTTTTTCTTCAAACGCTTCTGTCAGTTAACTGCTTTAATCAGAAATGATAATATCTGTGAAAATAAAACGAATATTTTTTTTTCACGAGGAGTAGATTTTCGGAGGGTCAGTTTCAACTTCTGCAGATTTTCGTATCTAAAAATTAATGAGTACTGTGAAAGAAAATCTCAGAAAGAAAGATTGATTCAGATTAAATGATATTTCAGCTATTTGCTGTCTTTAGATAAGAAAATAACTGAAATTTCATTTAACATTTCCTTTGTCCGATGCACTTCACCTGCTTCTTTCTTTCTTTCTTTCTTTCTTTCTTTCTTTCTTTCTCGGCCTGTTTATATCTACGTATTTAAACAGGTTTCTTTCTATTTATCTATAGATATATCAGTATAGACTATCTATCTATCTATCTATCTATCTATCTATCTATACAAGCTTCTTTCTATTTATATATCCATCTATCAGATCAGAATATCTATCTATCTATCTATCTATCTATATATATATATATATATATATATATATATATGTGTGTGTGTGTGTGTGCGTCAATATGTTTCCTTTTTCTATCTCTCCCAATTTAATAGTTTCTTTTTCTATCTATCTATCTATCTATCTATCTATCTATCTATCTATCTATCTATCTATCTATCTATCTATCTAAGCTTCTTTCTATTTATCTATCAATCCATCAACAAAATATCTATCTATCTATCTATCTATCTATCTATCTATCTATCTATCTATCTATCTATCTATCCGAGGTTCTTTCTATTTATCTATCGATATATCAGCTCAGAATATCTATCTATCTATCTATCTATCTATCTATCTATCTATCTATCTATCTATCTATACCATTATCTTTCTATTTATCTATCAATCCAACAGCTCAGAATATCTATCTATCTATCTATCTATCTATCTATCTATCTATCTATCTATATATATATATATATATATATATATGTGTGTGTGTGTATGTGTTCTCAATGTGTTTCTTTTTTCTATCTTTCCCAATTTCATAGTTTCTTTTCTATCTATCTATCTATCTATCTATCTATCTAACATCCAGTGGATAAAGACGTCGATAAAAACGTTGGTTAGAAGTTGGTATTTTTGATCCTTACTGAACATTGGTCTTTATCCAAGATGAAACAATGCTAAGGATGCAGGCATCGACTGAAACATTGTGACAATGAAGATAAGGATAACAGTCCGGATAATGTAAATAATGTAAGTAATAATAATAAATAATCTCAGAGATATAGACAGATCTCGAAGGCCTTTGACAAGGTGTGACCCAAAGTTTTACTACGTAAGCTCTCCAGCTGGAAGGGTCTTCATGATCATAAAATCCTTCCTAATAAGGTAGATCACTGAAGGTTGTTATTAATTGCCAATTTTCAATGCAGGCGTCCCCCATGATTACTCGTCGGACCAAACCGCATTTTGATTTAATAAAATCATCTGCCTAAGAATATACTCAGATTATTTGTAAACATCTATACTGATGATACGACTATATACGAACGCCCCTATAAAATTATTGATGGTCAGAGATTGGCGACTGATCTCTCTTCCGATCTTGGACAAATTACTGGTTACATACAATGCCTCGAAGACTAGTTACATTGCATCATCGCCGATCGGAAGCCAAAACACTACTAATCAGGATGAATAGATGTCTCCTCGGGGAGGCACCGTGCCTTGAAAGACTGTTGGGCCTCAAACTAGCGCGTGGCCTCAAGATGATCTCACGTACAATGCTAATAATGCAGGTAAAATGGTCGGCCCAACCCTCTGTACCGCTAGGGTAAGTACCTAACTCCATCAGTTATCCTCTACTTTTACAAAAGCCAGATCAGGCCGAGTATAGAGTGTCGTTGTCATATTTGGGCTAGAGTTGGCCAGAACTTACTTTCTAGTCTATATAAGAGTCCAAAAGCGTCTTGAAGCCTCTGTTGTTGACGAATTATTCTCCAGCCACCAACCTTTCTCCTACAAGCGCTATATGGCAAATCTCTCGCTGCTTTATTGCTACTTCCACAGAAAGTGCTCGGACGAACTACAACCACGCACATTCCCTCCTCCGTATTCCATCGATGCGACTCGAACAGCTTCTTTCCACTGTTCTGTGGAACCGACTTCTAAGAGAATGTTTCCCCGATCACAACAATCGTAACCTGTTCAAGGTTAGGATCAAACATTATCTTCCACTTCTAACGTAATCCTCTACCTCGAGTAGCCCCCGGGCCTTGTACTAGATAAACCTTACTGTAAAAAAATGCAACTCTGTTTGATTTTTGTTTGTTTCTTTGTTTCTATCTCCTTCTTTCTTGCTTGATTGCTTTCTCTCCCAGTTTGTTTCTTTTTTATCTATCTATCTATCTATCTATCTATCTATCTATCTATCTATCTATCTATCTATCTATCTATCTGTTATGGTCCAATATCCTCGCACCACAGTTATGGTCCAAGGTTAGGACCAAGGAAGAACAACACGAACACAAGAGTAGAATAACAAAGATATATTACAACAGAAAAATAGTACAAGAAGTTGAAGGTGTTAGTAATGACAGTCCGTCTGGTTTAGATTGAACTAATATTGTCTCGACTCGTTACATCATTCATTCATTCATTATACCTCTTGAGAGGCGCAGTAGTTATATGCCCGGAAGAGTCCATTATCGTTATAGGTAAGTTCCTATAAATCTATCTATCTATCTATCTATCTATCTATCTATCTATCTATCTATCTATCTATCTATCTATCAGTTTCTCTCTTTCTCTTTCTATTCATCTCAGTTTATTTAATTCTATCTTATCTATGTTATATATATTTTAATATCTTTCTCGGTATTTATGGTAGTTTCAATGCATAATGCTCATACCCACCCACGATTTTCATTTCAGATAAAAATAATATATCGATATTTTTTATAGTTCTATTAAGAAAAGAAAAAAAGATTCCGTTTCATTTGAAAAATAATTCATATCAATCATAACATCTCGTAAAAAAAATGACCATAAAAATGACAAGTCAAATAAATGTACATTTTGTACTTTCTGCAAATTCATTGGTTGCTTCGTTTTGGTATAAAAGTCTAATTTTATAGAAGAAAAAGTAAAAAAAAAAAAATACGAAAATTAAATTGGCAAAAATTTTCTTTTATTAGTTAAAGAAACGTATTTTTTCAGAATTGTCTAGAATATATGTTATTGGATACATAACGCTTTATTACTAATAAAATAACATTAGGGCATACATTTGCATGTGTTATAATAAGTAATAAAGGTATATGTACGTATTTGTGTGGATGTGTGTGTATTCCTAAATTAATTTTTATATTCTTTGGTACCTAGAGTTTCTGAATTTATTGCTAGATTGACAGCTAGGTCTCACCATTTTATAGTTGAAATATCTAGATATAATTGTCAGTTTTATGTGAACTGTTTGTTCTCTCGAACTTGGAGATGACAAAATTGTCTTTAGTTTTCAGTTAACTTTGAACTTCATAAAGTTGAATACAATTTTAATCATTAACTTTAGTCTTCTTAATTCCTTTTCTTTTCTTCTTCTGTTTAATAATGTTTTATGCATATTCTCTAACATTCAGTTACACATTGAATTTTAATGTCTTTATTGTCTTCCTTGTACTACACACACACAACACATACACACACACACACACACACACACACACACACACACACACACATATATATATATATATATATATATATATATATATATATATATATATATATATATATATATAAAGAGATCGATTTTAAATGTGAATTATGTTTAAGTATCTAATGATTTTTTTCTTTTTCTTTCAGATTTAACAACTTAAGTCTTTGGCAAATTCAATCATGGAAAGACTAACAATCAAACAACGTGTTAAAGGACGGCGCCACATACCACACAGCCAATGCAACAATGGCTTTATTGGATGAGAAGTTCCTTGGTCGCATCATCTTTCGAAACAGCGTAGTCAATTGTCCACCACGATCGTGCGACTTGACGCCTTTAGATTTCTTCCTTTGGGGTCATCTCAAAAGTAAAGTCTATGCCAAGAAGCCAACAACAATTCAAAAGCCGAAGGATGAGATAAAAAGACATATTGGTGAGATCGGGGAGCAACTATGCAGAGAGGTCACGAAAGCTTTTGACCAACGAGTGGAGGTGTACTGCCGAAGCGTTGGCGGACATTTGGGCGATAATGTTTTTCACACATAATTGACTTAAATAACATGATCCAATAAAAAAATAAATAATTTTTAACCAATAACACTGGTTTATTTGCTGCTGATTTTGATCCGCCTTAATGAAACACCCTTAAAATTATGAAATGGACTAAGTCCGATAATAAATAGTATTAACAATTAAATATTCAGGCGAGTAAATATTGCTAATACTGTTTTTTTATAAACAGAGCTTTTAATTAAATATTTGTGATTATATAAATAACGTATAACAATAAATGATATTAATACATATGTGTGTGTGTGTGTGTGTGTGTGTGTGTGTGTAGGGTGTGTTTGAATATGAAATACAGGAAGAGATATGAGCAACCAGATATGCGTGCGATTATGTGCATATAAAATGAGAAAATATTTATTTAATTTTTCGTGTAAAAACATTGCTCAACGTAGTTAAACAAAGTTATATAGTGTATATTAATAATTACACATATATCTACGTTTGAAGTACGGCTCAGAGTTTCATAGGAAACAATGAAAATCTGGGTAGTAATTCAAACATATGTATTATCAATATATAATATATATATATATATATATATATATATATATATATATATATATATATATGTGTGTGTGTGTAGTTATTAATATATATATATATAATATATGTGTAATTATTAATATTAATATTAATATATATTAATATTAATATTAATATATATATTAATATATATATATATATAATATATATTTGTAATTATTAATATATATACATATATATATATATATGTATGTATTATTATTAATATATATATATAATAATAATAATATATATATATATATATATATATATATATATATATATATATATATATATATATATATATATATATTCACCTAAGCGGATCGTCAGGGAAAGCTGGGTAGGTTTGTCTGGCTCACTAGGTCTATCTATCTATCTATCTATCTATCTATATATATATATATATATATATATATATATATATATATATTGAATGCGCTTCCAAATCAACATTATTTGTTATTAGGATAAAAGTTGTTTTTAGTTGATCCACATTTTTGACTTGCTATCCCTGTCATATTTTATTTATTAAACATTAAAATTAGTAATAAAAAAAAGGTCTGAACTGAGAGGCCCTACTAAGGAAAAATAGTACCACCGTCAGAATAGACCATGCATCCATTTTTTCTTTCATTGGGAATACCATTTTCTGCGTCAAAGTGTGACTCTAAAAATAACACACAAAACACACACGAATATATATATATATATATATATATATATATATATATATATATATATATATATATATATAGAAATGTGTGTGTGCGTGTGTGTGTTCCCCAAAATGGAAAGCACTCAGCATTCTACATCAAAGTCAAAATCCATGTCCTCCTCGCTCTTTGTTTGACTATGTCTACAGAGGGTATGAGGCCCAGCCTTTCTTGCTATTTAACCACGGCTTGCGGCTAAAGAAACGGAGGCATTTGCACGTAAGTTAATCAACGAACTCGACTGGAATTCAAACACGTCTTGTTTGCTATATTCAATTTTTTCATGTTCCCCACAGAACAATTGTTCTAAGCCTTTTGAGAGAGGTGGGCAAGGTAGATTGTTGAGGCTTCTTCAGATGTACCCTGTTAACCAGGGAACCAGCACACACACAGACACAAGCGTATACCCCCACGGACGCATGTATATATATATATATATATATATATATATATATATATATATATATATTTAAATTTATATATTTAAATTATTTGCTCTGGATTTTATCCTACTTAGGTTTACCCATACAGATTACCTAGTTTTTTTAAACTATATATATATATATATATATATATATATATATATATATATATATATATATATATATATATACCCTCACGGACGTATATATATATATATATATATATATATATATATATATATATATCCAAGTATATAATTGGTGTATACGGAATGAATTCCAATAACCAACAATTACTATTCTTAAAAGAGTGCTCAGTACAAAGTAGAGCAGATATAATTACTTTTTATAAAAAAAAAAATTATAACATAAATATGTTATAAAATCACTACAAAAATAGCCATTTTCTTTCAACACCCTTGGTGTCTTATCAAATCTGATGTGAACATCTTCACTTGATAAGACATCGAGGGTGTTGAAAGAAAATGGCTGTTTTTGTAGTGATTTTATAACATATTTATGTTATAATTTTTTTTTCATAAAAAATAATTATATATATATGTATATATATATATATTGTATGTATGTATGTTCCTGTGTGTGTGTGTGTGTGTGTGTGTGTGTGTGTGTGTGTATGTGTGGCTAATAGCATGAATTTATTTCACCACTCCTGGAAGATTGTGGGATACCTACTAACAAAAGTGATGGAAAAAAAAAAGAAAAGACTCTAAATGAATTCGGCTACATAAAAGAAAAAAATTAAATTCCCCAGCACCCATCGATCATGCGCATATATAGCCCTAACAACATTATAATTTATTCCGATGAAGTCATGAAGGACGCAGCGCGTTACTATCAAACTTTTTTTCATTTTGTCGTACATTTTCCCCCAAAAAATGTCATACATTTATCAAAAAAAATGTATATAATTATCTCATATATATATATATATATATATATATATATATATATATATATATATATATATATATATATATATATTATCATCATTTTATTAATATTACCTGTTCAAATCGGCAAGACATTTTAATGCAAACTGAAAGGTTTCAATTTTAATCGGATTAACAAACACTTCTCTGAATAATCTGGTTGTCTGACATGCTTCATAAATGTCAGGAATATTTGAAAGGCACAACAATCTGAAACCGTCTTTTTAATCATATAACGCTTAACTTTGGGACAGCGGTTTATATTTAAAGACTTTTAAAAACCAACTGCAACACTCTAACAAAGGGAGAGCTTTTTCTTTACTTTCTTCTGTCATTGGAATTTCGTACTGCTCTCAGTAAATTAGAAGGACGCAGTAAATCTCCTGCATTAAAAAATCGAGGAGAAAAAATAGGAGAAAACATATTCGCGGAAAAAATATCCGCTAAGAAAAATATATACATTTAAGAAGTTCCAACGGCAGCCATTAATAGTACTGCCTTCAAAATGGCAACAACGAAACTTGAATCAACTTCCGAACTAAAGTTGTAGGTTTAAAAGAAATAGACCGCGGGGAAGAAACGAAATACTAAATGAAAAAGTTAGCTGAGTAGGGTGAGATATAAGAAAGGCTGGGTCAGAAGAGATATGAAAATGAATACGGGATAAAGTTATGAAGAAAATACATAGAACAGTTGCTATATTATGTCAAAGATGGTGGAAGGTTATTACTATGAAGAATAATGATTTTGCTCAATATTAATTATTATCAGGTTTGGTGAAAAATCTTCTTAATATGGCCAGCATTGGACGCGCGAATAGGACTCTTGAAGTAATCTAATTATATAGCGTAGAAATCAGCCCTCCTCCTCTTCCAATCGTCTTTGGCTGCTTCAGCTGTATCGGCTTGAGTGGCTGCTACGAGTGGTACTTATGGAAGAATTGTTAAAGTTTCTTATCCCAGACTTAAAATCTTTGGCTTCGAGCGATGCCTTGAGTCTGTAGTCTGAATTCTGTTAAAAATCCTTCATACAATTCCTTTTTGATTATATCCATACACCATATATAGAACTGCTGCTTAATGATACGAAAAATCGTTAGCTACTTTTATCGCGCTGAGAATTATTTTACGTGCTATGCCATGCTTTACCCTAACAAAAATCAGGTTAGACTAAAAAGAAAAAATGGCTTATTTCTGCTATATCTGCTTTCCAGCTGACCCATCCACACTTTCCGGCCTTGATAGGTTTCGGAATTGTTTAACTAGACTTGTAGGGGAAGACTTATTTTCTCCTCTGCAACCTCTTTCCCAACAGACGTAAATTTGCAGGTCCACCAGCTCAGATTTAGAGCTAGGAGACACATCGCCACATCCATAGAATTGAATCACTGTCATTCCCCCCGAATTCAAAAAGTAAGAAAGATATTACACTCAGAAATATTTTCTCAAGAACTGACACTTTGTAGAAAAGACTTCTACGTAATTATGGCACTGCACAAGACAATCATTACATCTTCAAGGTTCAGTTTTTATCTATCCCCCTTAGATCCATCATATTTACCTTTTCCCCTATTCATATCGCGTATCTCGTTTATCATTACCTATTCAACACTGGGCTCATTCCGTAATGGTTCTAGTATTTGTTTTGTTAAATTTCCTAAAACGAACCCCATTAGTTCTCTGGTAAAGTGTCGAGAATCCATCAAAAAGGTTTTATGTTAAATATATAGACACACTTGAGAGTATAGGCTGAATACCTCACAACGATAGATGTTCCTGATTTGTTTTCTGTTTCAGGTAATTTATACGGTGTGGAATTGATCGCCCCATTCGTCGCTGTTTGGTCTTCAGAGTTGTAGATTCCGCTATACGAATTGCCCAATCAGGTTAGAGAGCAGTATCTTCTCTGCTATTTAACCAACAGATAAGGGAATAAGAGACGGAATCATAAATTCATCAGCGGGATACGTGAGGGAGCAAACGCAATCGACTCCGCTTGTATTTCTATCACACCTATCCAAACCATCAGAACCGATAACCGATACGCTATGGGCACGCACCCCATCTACAAGATCTTCTCAAAGAAGATCCAGATGTATAAACTAAGGAAAGAATAGGCCACCTTGGGAAATGGTAAATGAGTCACATTTAAATGAACCCCCTTGGGGCGTGACGCAAGTTTTGCACCATTCTTGCCATTACATTATTTGCATCTGCTTTAATGTCTATTTTAGTTTTTGTTGTTATCACTTTTCGACCATTGAGTTTCTCCTGACTTCTTTAGGTGTCCGTTGGTGCAGGTAAGCTTCAGTGAATTTCGAACTGCACTCAGGTATTGGTTAATTACTAAGTTTATTGCTGGTCCATGTCCACCGAGTCTGTATATCTGACATAATAATCTCAAGATCAGATTCTAAATGTTACCCAACGTAGTTTTAATTCACTAGGTTAGTATCCAACTGAACATTAGTCGCTTAGATTAGTTCATTTGGGAAGATAGTAATAATGAGCTTAATCCACACCTCGAGTAATCAAGACACAGGTTCATGAAAACAGGGATAGCAGTAATTGAGGCTTACTAAAAATAGTGTTAAGGGGTCCACCCCTTTTTCATACAAGTGAACTCGCCTAGTGTCTACTTAACTGCTGCCGGTGAATACACGGGAGTGGGAGTCAGATAGTGACAGTGATTCATGTGAGAGAGTGAGAGAGTGAGAGTGAGAGGGAGAGTGTGAGGTAACCACGTTGTAGGAGTCACAGATGCGAGCACGTAGACTCAAAAGGAAGTCATACTTCGATACTGAATTTCCAGATTGTGTATATATATATATATATATATATATATATATATATATATATATATATTATTGCTACTAACTGCATTTCTGGATATGGATCTACTAACCGTATTACCAATTGTATTATTACGTCAATACATTTATTTGCTATATTTCATTCCTGCGTTTGTCATTCATTTGAGACCGGATTTCATCCCGGAATCCACAACAAATAGAAAAAGATATCCATAAAGGGTAATTGATTTATTAATCGTTTACTCATGCGACAGAAATCAGCATTCATTGACCAAACAGCCAGTGATACTTTCGTTTGAAATTTATAAAATCTTCCACTTAAAATGATGTTTATCAAGTCCTGTAACTTTTCATTATTGATGGAAGTTTCCTTCCTAACCTTTTGTTTGAAGCGGTGTGGAATGTCATTATATAGATCTTGACATTATTTTCTGTTCGTTCTAAACGTGTTATTCATTTTAGCTGTTGCAAGTACTCGAGTGATGTGGTTTCTATTATTTGGTACATTTCACTGGTTGTGATTCTGTAGCGACAGTTCATAAGGTTCGAAGAAGTATAGTCTTTGCCAAGATACTCAGGTTTCATCCACTGGAAGCTATTTTTAATCAATGATTTTAGAAAGACTCCAGGTGATGTGGCTTCAGTTGTATGTTTCTGTCGCGTCATAACTGTTGTTTATTAAACCAATATTCACTTACCGCTGAACATGATACATTAACAGGCCTATGTAAATTGCTGACTTTTCAGTTCGAAATATTGTGATCCGTCTCCAAGTTTACACCTGAATTTATAAATTACAAAACTAATCTGTAGATTTTCTAAGCCCCGCTTAGATGTGGCACAAGGCCGAATGTATGGATCGAGCTTAATATGGTGATTTTCTAAGGGCACAAGATACGACACAAGGCTGAATGCATGTGGCTCGGACTTATTCTTCAGTCGTTCTAGCGAGGTAAGCTTACTAAGCATTATACCACGTCGAAGTACCTCAGTTGCAGAAGTAATATAGTCATTTTCTTAGCGCAGCTTTGATGTGTGGGGATCGAACTTACTATTTAGTCTTAATTGTTCTAGCGAGACAATCATGTTAACCATTACACCACGACGAGGTGCCCCGTTTACAGAACTAATATAGGGAATTTCTAAACCAGATTAGATATGGTACAAATCTGAAAACATGGAGCATTCAGTGAGTAGTGAACTCTCTATTCAGTCGTAATTGATCTAGCAAAAGTAATCACTACGTTGAGGTGTCCAAATTACAGAACTGAATTGATTGGTAGGCAGAACATCCTTTCACATAGGCCTCCACATAGGATTATTTCTCATTCTAGAAATTCAGACCGAATATTTCCCCATATCTTAAAGACAGTCTGTACAGTGCTATTTCAGAAGTGTCATCAGCAGACTCGAGATGTTTTATATCATATTTACTAGTTTCATTTCAACGACCACCTTATCTGTGTGATAAACAAAAAATTACACTTGGGGGTCGAGAAGTTATGGGCGGTGCCATATTTTTTAAAACACGAATCGCTTTTGCGCATCAGACAGACAATAAACAAGTTCACGCTATGTTATTTTATAGCCGGCAGCGTAACGAGAATGGAGAATTTTAGTTCACGCACGTACAGTAAGTTTTTCTCTGATGGTTCAGCAAAGCTATACCAGATGTATACTGACGGTATTCATGGGGATTTTATAAGCATAGCTTAGATGTGGCACAAGGCTGAAGGTATCGAGCACCAAGGGAGGATCCGACACACTATTCAGTTGTAATTGATATATCGAGATAAATTTGCTGAACATTACACCACATCCAAGGATTTTCTAAGCGTAACTTGGATGTAAAACAAGGCCGAAAGTAACGGGAATTCAGTGAGGATCGAACCCACCATTAAACCACAAATTGATCTAGCGGGACAAGCTTCGTAACCATTACCCAACGTCGAAGATCCCAATGCAGAGAGCATTCAAGATATCCAAAATGTTGGGATGCCTTTTTTTTCAAGTTTTGCAACATTATTGACACGTATTTACATTATCTGCACCCGCTTTAATTAGTTGTTTTTATCACAACTTTTCAACGGTTGAGTTTCTCCTGGTGTCGTGAGGTATCCGTTGGTACAGGTAAACTTCAGAGAATTTCGAACGGCACTTAATTATTTAATCTCCCTACGTATATATTTCCTAATTTCCCTCTTCGTTTATAGGGTTAATTATTGGTTAATTACTAAGTTTATTACTGGTCTGTGTCCACCGAGTCTGTATACCTGTCCTATTCTCGCAAAAGGCATTCATTTAACCTTGTCTGATCAGCAGACATGGATGAAACATATAAACTCCTACAAGCACAGACACAGATCTTCAGTTCTTGTTTTGGCTCTGGTCTACACTTTGAACATCTGTCTGACACCATGAGATTTGTGAAACTCGATCAGCAACTAAACACAAGGATAATAAAAGATTATAATAAGCCGTTAAATTTGATTTATGTTTGCTCGATAAGTCTAAATTGGTACCATTAAAGACCAAACTTCCATTATGGATCGCCACAATTTCCTTTATTTTTTTACTTCTGTAATAAATTTTGCCTCTTCATTATTCCTCCTTATTCATATTCTGTCTTTCATTCACTCAAACTCAACATTATTCCTCACTGATTACCTGTGATTTTCATTAAATTAATGTCCGGTATATGTTAAAATCTCCAAATCTCCTTTCCTAATTATGTCTTCAAGAATTGTCTATTCTTGTTTTTTGGTTTGTTTTTATTGCAAGTATAAGTTTAACCCGTTCCCCTGCGTAAATCCTTTATACGTTTTTATCTACAGTGTCTTTTTCAGACACTGAAGAATACGTTCAAAGCCAGCTAGAGATGTGTTTACACGTTGGTCTTGATTCATTTTATGCCAATTTTCAACTCCTACGTCTGGTAGAGGTGTTAGTCACCTCTCGTGTACATCAAGGTGCTTCAGTTTCTTATTTGCTATATTAAAAAAAATATATAAAGAGTTCGACTGAGAATGACACTTTTCTTTTCCAAAATAATTGGCAAGGAAGGGTTTAATTGCAGTTTCTATCTTCCTTAAACTTGCATCGTTGCTGGATTATTCTATTCAAGATATTTTTCGTTTGAATCAATTCTTTGCCGTTCTTCACTTGGGCAAAGTAATGAATCAGCATTTACTGCCATATTGGATCTTAGATATTAAACAGCACTTTGTTACACTTTTCTTTATTTCAAATGATATTTTCCTGTCTCTTAATGCTTTGCTTGGTTTCTGGAAGTATTCTTTTTTTATTGTTTTTTACTTTCAAATTTCTGTGTCACATTTTTCTGTTGTCTATTACTTAACTACTTAGTTGGACTTCTTTACTAAATTGATTTTAACGTTCCCAATACGTAGCTCAAGCCTTAGTCATTCCGTTTTGCTAACAATCAGACAGTTTGTCTTGTTGAAAGTTAACACTTAGTCCTTTCTTCGCGCTTTTCCCTATTTGCACGCAAATGTTAAATCTAAGTAGGTCATATCAAGTATAGTTATATTAACTTACGCGAAAATACGCTGGAGAAAGATATGCATCCATTTTCTCTCTTATCTATGGATTGAATAATAGGGATAGGTGTCTATAAAAATCATTGTTACCCCCCACAAAAAAAAATAATGCTGTATTCATTCTCATAAAAATATTATTCAGGCAATAAAAAATAGGTCCCGACTTTAAATAACCCTCAAAGGGTTGATAAACTGTAATAAATACAAAGCAACCAATCTACGTAGAATCATATTATTCCTTAGTTAGGGTACTTCGACGAGGTGTAATTTTAGCGATCTTGTCCGGTTAGATTAATTACGACTGAATAGTGAGTTCGATCCTCTATGAGTGCTCCGTAATTTCGGCCTTGTGCCACATCTAAACTACGCTTAGAAAATCATTTTGAACACTTCATCTTGGTTTAATAGTTAGCAATCTTGTCTGGCTATAGTAATTACAACCGAATAATGAGTTTGATCCTAACTGGTTGCCCCATACTTTCGGCCTTGTGCAACATCTCAGATACGCTTGGAAAATCATTGGGTACTTCGACGTGGTCTAATCGTCAGCAAGTTTATCTAGCTAGACCAATTACGACTGCATAGGGAGTTCGATCTTTTCTGGATGCCCCGTACTTTAGGTCCTGTGCCACATCGAAGCTACGCTCAAAAAAAAAAAATCAACATATTATTGTTTGGTTAAATAAATCCAGTAATAAAAGACTTCTTGGTTGTAATCCTCTTTCTGATTTTGGGCATTCACTACACTCGTTTTCACTAGACGTATAATCTCTTTGTTTCCTACAGAGGTTGCGCGTTGCTTGAGTATCTCTCCCGTGTAAATCAATATTTTCAAAGATTTAAAGTAACACATCGTGTCGTATCTTATAAGGTGCCTGTCTGTAATTTACGAAGTATAGTGCACAAGAATTTACTGACACCTGGAAAAGACCGAAGGACACAACTATTAAAACCTTGAAATTGTTACAACAAAGATGGAGTTGCTTGATTTTGCTTAGCGGCATGTAAACTTCTATGGATTATTTAATACCGAAATATAAATATTTTAACACAATTTTATGGCTTCAACTACGTATATTTTGTACAAAATTTTATACTTTCAGAGTAAAGGTATGTGTTTTTACATATATAGTTTGTACATTATAAAATGTATTGTTAGTCATTTTCTATAAAAATATATTTATATTTTTTAGTGTTGTCATTTTTGCTACATTTGAAAATGTATTGTTGCTCATATTATTATAAAAATGTACTGTTGACTTTTATTTTGGATGTTCACTATTTACGTATAACTGGGACCCTAACAGATGCTACTATCCTGGGTCATGGTGGACCGGGGAACAACAGTAGTTTATAGGCGCTTTCGTGCTCCTCAAAACCTCAGAGGCCTTACTGCCGGATGTAGAATATCGTCACACCCAGGACCAACAAAGCTGAGGATATTAGTTCAAGTGTAAATAATGTAACGAACGTTGTTCGTAATGTTATCTAACGTGCATATATATTTAACATGAATTATTTTCTCAAGATTCCTATCTTCTGTTTGGAAAGGAAACGACCTATTTCACCCCAAACCTATCTACACAGAGCGTTGTTATATTTTTTTGTTTTCTTTCTTTTATCTTTATTTCAATGAAATGCGTTCATAATTTTATTCTGTAAACATAATTTTATCTTAGAGGCAGAACAGTAACGGAAAATATTTTTTATACGATGAGACAATATTGAATTAGTCAAGGTTATCGGTAATTAAAAAGTTCAATATGCCTAGTTGGTTTCAGTAGAAAAAAATTCCTTAGATATACTGATTAAAATAATCTTCACTTGACTATATTTTTTATCGGAATGGAAAATATTATTGTCATAACTAACTCAAATACCAACCGATATCTTTGCATTCTTTTAGTCATAAATGCACTTAAGAAAGGTATGAACCAATCTCTTTCCCACCAACCACCAGCTATGGGTTAAATAGCAGAGAAAACAAGGCTGTCTTAGCATCCAGTAAAGAAGTAGAATATCTATAAATTCAAAAGCCTGGTTGAGGGTGGAGCTGTTAACACTACCGAACAGAAGCATACTCGCTACCGAAAGCACAGCTTTGACACAAATGCCTTTATTAAAGGTGTGAATACATCTATAATTAACCAAGTTATAAATAGCGGAATAGATTGGAGCCACTTAGCTTTGTTGATAACCAGTCAGGGAGAATGGAATGTCTGACTTGGTTGGAGGTATGTCTGATAATTCTACCCATCCGTAAAAAAAAACAAAAACGTAAGTGGTAAGTAGTACACAGCTTTCACACAAACCCCCTTTAGGAAAAGTATGAATCAATCTCCCCACCCAAGCTATTGGTTAAATAGCAGAATAAACTGGACCGTTTAGCCTTGGTTGATAACTAGTCTAGGAGAATGATAGTTTTTAATTGGAAGGGTACGGAAACCACAACTTTCACACAAATACCTTTGAAAAGGCATGAATCCGTTTTTCCTCCAGCCGAACTATAGGTTAATTGACAGAAACGGCTATGCTCTTTAGCCTCAGTTGAGAATGATGATTCTAATTGCAAAGCCTACTGGGCGTGGAGTTGGTGATTCCACTCTGTAAAAAAGCCTACTTGATACGGAAAACATGGCAGTTATTAACAAGGGTATTGATTGCTGTTTCGTACTCTACATGAAGTGAGATGGACTCTCTTTCGTACTCCTCACCACTCTCTCTCTCTCGCTCCCCATTCAGTTATTTCCCTCTAACTCAACTCTCCATGTTTTGGTTCACCACTGCTTTGGCCTGATATTGAACTCACAACTCTTTGTGTCTATTCAGTAGATCTAATCAACATTTTTCATCCATTGATCTATGTCACAAATGGCCTAGTGGATAAAAGATGGATTAATAATGCAAGTAATCATAATACCTCATCACAGTGATATATATATATATATATATATATATATATATATATATATATATATATATATATATATATTATAAACCACCTTGGATTTAGACCATGGATTAATACCAAAGATGTCATCAATTTGTTTAACAACATTAATAATAAACCTGATTGCACCCTAATAGAGTATATTGTGGATTACTACCAATCATTATCGAGGGATCTGTTCACGACTGTCCTGGAGTGTGTGCTGTGTATTTTGACCTGACAAAGGAAGAAATGAATATAATTCTCAATGAAAAAAATCTGTCCTCATTCATAATGGAGACCAATGGATTAAAAATCACTGATGACCATTTTGACATCACTATGGGATCATTAGACTCTGCAGAGTCTTCTGACCTTGTCGGTTTTTTAATACTGTACAACTTAACCGCGCACAAAACCCTTTCAGGAAAGAAAATAAATTAAAAAAAATAAATCTCAATATACACTTAACGGTTAACCAGACTAGACGATGTCATCTTCCGCTTCAAATTTAGACACCTGAACCTTACCCTGACTTGACATCTTTGAATGTAACTGAGATATTGATACAAATTATTAAGCCTTACGCCCCTTTTTTTAAATAATTGATCTAGCCGTTACCATAGCAATTTTAATTTTAATAACGAATATGCTTATAAAA
Organism: Acanthosepion pharaonis; assembly: GCA_903632075.3. NCBI lineage: Eukaryota > Metazoa > Mollusca > Cephalopoda > Sepiida > Sepiidae > Acanthosepion > Acanthosepion pharaonis. The sequence continues at coordinate 1,083,105 of CAHIKZ030004777.1, forward strand.
ACGCGTAAATTTCAAGAATTAGTTATTCCAAAAATTTCGCTTGAAGATCGAACAGAGCTTGGTACTTTAATTCAATTTAATTCAAATAATTGTATTCAAGTTTTCGGCTCTTGTTTTGAAACATGAGAACTCTTCTGTAACGAAGGAATCATATTTTTAAATAAATAATTATATGTGTGTGCGTGTGTGTGTGCGTGTGTAAACCAGTAACGCACAAACGTACATATATATATATACATAGATACAGCAGAATATGGTGTTGCTTTGTGTTCATATTGTCGGTATTTAAAAACTTCCCCCTAATTATTACAGATTTTAAACAAACTTTCTCTCATATTACATATGTGTGTATGTGTGTGTGTGCAGTAAAATAAAATTAGAAGTGCTCATATCTGACATAACTCCGTGTTTGGTGGACATTACATTCAAATTAATTTTGGGACCAATCACCATATTCAGGTCGGATAACAACGCAAACTAAAATGAAAGATAATGTCAGTACAAATTAAACGGAAAACTATTTACTAAAGTACAGGGTGTTACACGATTTTTGAAACAAACTGATCGGTCATAAATCAAGGACCGCAAATGATAGAGTAACGGAAATTGCATTTATTGAAAGGTAAAAGGATAGAATTGTAGGATCTTTAACCATTTAAGTCTCAAAAATAAACCAAAAAAGGAGCCCTAGAATATATGACCCCATATGTCGGCCGTTCAAATGAAGATACTGTTGAATGCAAAGTTGGTTGTTGATAACCCTGGGTTCTTCCTGTGTGATCACTTGAATCTTCTCAGTAATGGCTGCTTTCAATGCAGCAACGGTGCGAGGGTTGCCCTGGTAGATGTTGTCCTTGAGGAAGCCGCGGAAGAAGAAATCTGAGGGTTCGGGTCGGGGGATGGGGATTTCAGGTGCCAATTCCGCTTCGTTATTGCGGATGATGAGATGCCTCCCCAAACGTTTCATGGAACCATACCATGGTAACATTAGCAGTGTGACTAGGAGCACCACCCTGCTGGCACCACTGTTCTTCTTCATCAAGGTCCTCACCCTCCTCGAGCTCTCCCCATCTGAGAGGCCGCTGCTTTTTTTTTTTTTTTTTGCAACAACTGTGAAATACCCTTTATATTTTCACTGCGAAAACTATTTTATGCGCGCTTATGAAAAGTGAGGAAATTTAAGACAATAACAACACACACACACACACACACACACACACACATATATATATATATATATACATACATACATATATATATATATATATATATATATATATATATATATATATCAAATCAAAACCTACCCACATTTCTCACCCACACAAGACAGACATGCTTACGGAAGTGTGGAGGCCTCACACTTATACACACACCCACACGAATATATACACTTACACACATCATACTCACTCACTCCCTAATGAGCCAAATGATAACACACACCTACAGCAATACACACGCTTACACATATCATACCCACTCACTCCCTAAGAACCAAGTAACACACACACAAACACTAAACAGAGACACATCCCCTCACCAGGTCCAATAAAACTGTCAAACTGACCAGGGAATTCCTAGCAGCATGTATCTATCCAGCTCTTATCTCAAATAACAACTTAAAAGAGACTGTTTGACCAACACAAGGAATGTTAAAAGATACATGTTAGATAAAAAAAAAAAAAAACAACAAATGAAAACTACAGACAAAAGTTCATTCTCTCCAGCAAAAGACATTCATTTCTGTAGTTTAGTGCTACCAGCAAGCAGAAATATTTCTCCTCTCGATGATGGCCATTTCGGTCGAAACTAGTCGAGGAATCTAAATGGAATAATAATAAAAAAAAACGAAAGAATATTAATCTACAACCCAGTGTGTCTAAAGATCTTAATTTTTATTTTCTTATTGTTCAAAAAATATATATATATATATATATATATATATATATATATATATATATATATATATATACTTATGTTGAATGATACAATTTAAGAAGATTTGATAGAGTAGACATCAACTGTCAAAGACGTAGATAGTTGTTGCATATGCTATTCAGGATTTATATTATATCGAATTATGTATGAGCTAGGTAAGGATTTAAATCAATGGCTGTTTGAATGTATATTTGCTTACCTGCTTACTATTGAGTGCTATCACCTTTAAAATCCACCCCCGCCTTCTGAAGGTGCGTGCTTCGTAAGGCGATTGTATCATTGTTGAAAATATTATCGTTATCATTATGTAATGTAGTTACGTATGGCTGAATGCCAGGTGTATCTGCACATCTTTACCCTTTCTGGGCAGTATATCATTTTAGGAAATAACTAAAAATCTCAGGGTACTAAGTCTAGTGGATAAAAGGTATGGCGAATTTTTGTAACAGATTTCTAAGCAAAGAATTCGTGAGCATCTGGCGTATCATTGTTATCATACCCAAATTCTCTGTTACAATCTTCCACTTCCTGTTCAGGTATTCTGCTGTGAATTGCATATTTGCATTGGAACTTTGGCTTTTTGGCTGCACACTTCTTGCCTTTGTCTCACATGAAAGAAAAAAAAAGTAAGTCGATTTTTTCACAGCCTTCTCACTATAAGCTGTTATAATAACGTTAATATTTCAGTAACACTTTTACCAATCTTCAAACAAAACTTGATGTGTAAACGCTGCTCAGGACTCCTTTTTATACATTTTGCTTCAACGGTATAACATGAACACGTAAAACTTCTTCTACTGCTCGTCAACACATCAATCATTTGATCTGCATCTCAAGTATGTTTGTGTGTACATATATATATATATATATATATATATATATATATGTGTGTGTGTGTGTGTATCAAGCATGTGGTGCAGTTTACTTTATGTTACGATGAACCATTCATACAAAAAGTAAATTAGTAAAGTTAATGATACAAAACGGCGAATGCAATTAAATTTTAAAGATGTAATTAACACACTAACCACTCGATGAATCTTATGATCTTCGTTTTTTTTTTAAATTATAAACTGTATTATTTTGTATCTGTTATCAATAACACATTTAAAAAAAAACATATTTAGATTTGTATTATATTTATTCGGCTCAGATATTACCTGAATTTTACCGAAACGAAAATAGTTTTCATGCTTGATGATGAGTGGAGGGCCCGTCGAAAGTACTTGCATATTTAAGGGAGACCTAATACAGTTTATAATTAAAAAAACAAAACAAACTAATTTGCATTTATATATATATATATATATATATATATATATATATATATATATATATATATATATATATATATATGTGTGTGTGTGTGTGTGTGTGTGTGTGTGTGTGTATTGGTTTTCATTTACTTTTAAAACTTTTTCGTTGTGTACATGATAGGTCTAAGATATTAACATTCTTCAGTACAGCCACATTTCTGCTGCCTCAAGACTTCTCTTCACCTGTGAGAAAATTCACCAATATTCACTGATATGAGTGATATTCCACAGCAGTCCATTATTCTTTGTTTCTAACGAAAGTTTCCTGTTTTTTAGTATTTCGCTTAGCTTTTGGAAAGCAACTTTCGTTATTCCAGTGCGCCTTACTGAATGTTTTATCGCGCAGCATAAACTTTGGAATGTGATTTCATCTCAAGCGAGGGAGAGGAAAAACATTTAGATCCCCAGAAAAGTTTGTAATAAATGAAAATTGAAAATAAAAATAAAAATATCGGCGATGATATCATATTTACACACGAATGAAACTTAGCAAGGCACGGGATCTTTAAATCAATTATAATTTTTTCCTAAAGAAAAGCATTTTGCACAATCGGATTAAAGATTAATGATTTTACGTTCCTTTTTCTTTTCAATCATGCGCGTTTGTAACTGACACGAAAACATTTTCAAGAATTTAAACGAAGAATACAAATCTAGACTAATTTGATTAGTTAATTAATTGTGTGAAATATACGACAAAAATCTCGTAAAGACAAAATAAGAATAAACTTTGGCTGAGAAGAATAAGAGAGAACAACTTGTCTTGAAAAGAAAGTGGGTTATTATATCACTTTTTATCTTCCATACAATTTGCTTAGTTATGCTGAGGTATCGTAAGAAATTATACATTCTTTGGGAAAATTTACAGACGAATCTAATTATCTCTGCTCTGTTAACTATCATCGAACATTTTCGAATATATATATATATATATATATATATATATATATATATATATATATATATATATATATATATATATATATATATGTGTGTGTGTGTGTGTGTTACATTATTTAATATATACACTTTATTTAAGTAAATGTTCTGATTTTTTAATAGACAGTATCAATAAAATTTACCGTGCTGAATGTTCGGGAAATTTAGTAGAAAATGCACTTCTGCGACAGGATTCGAAACTATAATCCTAAAGGCAACCTTCATTTGCTCTGATGTGCTGTTAATCATTCAGCCACAAAGAAGCGTCTGGTTAGCAACGTCCAAATTGCTGTTTATAAATAACAAATCTTTGACGATCTTTCACAAATGACAATATCTGCACACGAAACGTACCTTAACGTAAACATTGACAACATATGAAATGGATTAACTCCGACGTGGATTCATAGTATTTTATGCTAATATATTATTTTTATAGATACACTTTATTTAAGGAAATGTTGTGTTTTTTTTTTAAATAAGCAATATTAATTACATTTAATTTGGAATAAATGTATACGTATGAATATGGTCATTTTCTTATTTTTCTTTAATAAGGATGCCAAGAAGCTTATCCGTGAATATTAAAGCATCCTATTTAATATAAATTGACAAAACTTGTTTAAATTATTCAATGAGACATATCTTAATATATATATATATATATATATATATATATATATATATGAAGAAATTTTGAAAAACAAACAAAAATCCTTAAATGTAGTTAAAATGAAAGAAATGTCGACGTCTGACGTTTCGATTTAATAAACCTTTTTCAAGACAATATTCATCAAAATACAATTCAGTTCAATATGACAAATACGATGGACATAAAAACACAAGTCTTATTCAGAACAGATAACTGAAAATTTTTAAAATGATCAGCCTTCCGTTTAACATGGTCACGCCGTCGTCACATGGGCGACGCTTTCATAACGTATTCCTAAAAGTTTGTGATTATTTTGAAATGAAAAACAAAATGAAAAGAATTCTATTAGGTTCTAAAATTCTTATGTGTATGTTTGTCGAGCATCAATCTCGCTAAAAAAGGGGAAATATTAAAGAAACCAGGTCTAGTATTCACCGTGCGTGAGATGGATATTATACCTGCTTCATAAATCCTCCTGAGATTTTTATTATGAAAATATTTTAATACTTTCACGGAATCGAAATCGAAATTATGATCTGCTTTAGTTTTTTAACTACATTTAAGGATTTTTGTTTGTTTTTTCAAAATTTCTTCATTCTGTCGGATTTATATCCATTTACACTTGCTTATATATATATATATATATATAGTTATGTATATTGGTTTCCATTTTCTGTAAAAATTTCTTCGTTGTGTAAATGCTAACTCCATGATATTAGCATTCTTCAGTACAACCACAATTCTGCTACCTCAAGACTTCTCTTCATCTGTGAGAAAATTCACCAACATTCACTGCCATATGAAAAGAGTGATACTCCATAAAAGTCTCTTACTCTTTGTTTCTAACGACATTTTCCTGTTTCTTAGTATTTCGCTTAGCTTTTGGAAGTCATCTTTCTTTATTGCAATACGCCTTCTGATTGCAGTAACGCATATTCCATCTCCTGTGAAATTCATCACAGATATTTAAACTTATGTTTGATTTGACATTTGTAATTCGTAGATCGCATCTTGGATTACTTCTCTGACAACCATACATTCTGTGACTGGCATATCCTTCTAATATGACGTTGTTCAGTAGCAATTAAATTCCATATAATCTTTGTCATTTTAAATTTTACTATAAGGTTACGCATCGCATTTTGTAAGTCATGAGTCGCAAAACACAAATTATTTCTTCATCTTCCATGTACCGTGTCCATTCGTAACGTGGATGATCGTGGTCCTTCACAACTTCCTGCATTTGCAGCTCTGAGCAAGGCCTGTCTTTTGACTATCCTTCCTAATCCATGTTCTAATAACCATTTCCATAAGATACATATGTAAGTCATCCTCTACTTTACACTGTCCTTCTTGTCTTCAATATATCCAGTGAGGGTCGTAAAAGTCTTTCCTTATGTTCCATAGAACAGTCCCTTCCTGATAAGATGTGTCCCTTTTCTTTTCTCTTTAAAACTTCATCGTTGCTCGATTGTTCAGTTCATGATATTCTTAGCGTCTTTCTGTAGAACTATATATTCGTTGCTTCAAGTCTCTTCCTCACCTGCGAGCAGATTGTCCCCGTATTTACGGCCATATCGGAAGACCGATATTACAAAACATTTCAGTTCTTTGTTTATAAAGAAATTATTCTATTTCTTATTTCTCGTCTTTTCTTTTGGAAGGCATATTTCGCTGTCTCCATGCGCTTTAGGATTTCATTTTTGCATTTTCAGTCTCCTGGTAAAACAGCTCCCAAACATTAAAATTTTCTTGCGTGATTCTGGCCTTTCCAATTAGCAGCTCGTATGTTGGGCTGTTCGTTTTGTGGCCAAGTATTCATTCTGTTTTTTCATCACGGTTTCGTTTACAATGTCGTATAAATGTTTCTATAGTTTCAGTTCTGTATCTGTTATCAACACTGGGTTATCTGCATATTTTCAAGCATATCAATTTCAACATAGTTAAAAATATTCATCTGTGAAGAGCATTCTCTGATGGACCGATATTACCTTACAGTTTTCTTTATTTCTAACATAAATTTCCTGTTTCTTAATACTTTTCTTAGCTTTTGGAAGGCATCTTCCGCTATTCAAATGCACGTTTGGATTTCGGTGTCACAGTTTCATCCTCTATTAAAACACTTCCTAGATATTTACATTTCCATACTTGCTTGGTTTTGGTGTCACCAATTCGTAGATCGAATGTTGTGCTGCCTTCACAGTCATATAGAAGAATATGTACTACATAACAGTTCAAAACGCGTTCCTTTGTTTCTAAAGAAATTTTTCTGTTTCTTAATATTTTGCTTAGACTTCGGATTTCCCTGTCACATTTTCCGTCCACTGCTAAATCCCCTCCAAGATATTTAAATTTTTACATTTTCTTATATTTGTTATTCCCATTTGAATAATATTTTTAGCATTTTAATAATATCATTTTACTCGACTTTCTCTCTATATTTATTATAATCTTATTGTTCATCGAAGTTCGATCAAGGTACCTTTTTTTGTTGGCTGTCTAGGTTTGATTCTATCCGTTAAAAAGGCTGATGCTTCGCAGTGTCTGTAGTTATGATGTCAAGAATTACACGCTTTTTGGTCCATTCTCAGATGGAATCGAAATAATTTTGGATTAAATTACTGGATATGCCTTATGTACTCTATGTATTGTTGGATTGTGGATGCGATTTGAGCCAGTGCCATACTTCTCTCACCAGAAACAATACTTGGCAATTCTCCCAAGATACCTCTGGTGACGATTATTAAGGAGCCGTGATCGGCCAACAGCACTGTCAACGATTGGCGGCAATTTCCGCTACACACGTGACACCTTCGATAAAGAGATATCTAATGTCCGCGCAATTTCAGAAATCTACCAGCCATCTGTCACTCACCATCATGCCCCATTTATCACACTGATAATCTAGCCGGTTTTTACACTGGCTCTCCAGATTTCAGTTTGCAATTTATATGGCTGGGAGATTATGTATGACGTCACATATGTGATATATATATATATATATATATATATATATATATATATATATATATATATATATATATATGTGTGTGTGTGTGTGTGTGTGTGTGTATGTGTATGTGTATGTGTGTGTGTGTGACTAATATATAAATTAACTGCCCTGTACAATAATTTAGCTATATATCTCATAACTACCCCCGTGATCAGACACCTCACGCGTCACTTATCTGGCCAAAGTGCCATAACTTTGCTATCTACAATATATAAGAAACCATAGGAAAATTCTGGTTGATAACACTATCATCCTTCATAAATCCCGTAACCGAAAACATCTCTATAAGACATATGTCACGATGTATATAACGCTTTTTATTTAAGAACGGAAATAATGTGTTAAAGATATATTTCTAAATAAAAGGGCGCCAATTTGAATTCCAGCGACGTTCTTTTTACGGCCTCCCGGAATAAACGTTAGTGCCATATACAGTGTATATAGTGTATCAGAAATACTTTTACAAATTTTGGGGTGGTTTCCTCAAAACCAAACAAGGACAAAAGCCTATATAAACATACGTCCGAAAATCCTTCGTTATGAATTATTATGTTTAGAGAAAGTTACGGTTGATGGCGTTGTACTGCCATGTAGACCAAGTTACATTTTTCATTCGTGTACATTTGTCGGTAGCCTATCTTCAACCTTTAACGTGTTTAGTAGTGAGTTAACAGAGAAGTGTCCCGTTTAACAATGGTAATTTATTCAAATTCTGAGCAAGCAGATATGATTTTCACATACGGCTGCGCGAATAGTATTGGACGCGAAGTTGCATAGCTCTATCAGATTACGTTTCCAGACCGAAGGGAGCCGAGTCATCCAAACTTTGCTGCTGTTTATTGGCGCGTTCCAGAGACAGGATCCATAGCACCACAAACTATGGATTGGGAAAGGCTGAGATCCGCCTGACTACAAAGAACACTATTACACATGTCGTACATCTGATAGTACCGCATGGAGGGTACTTCAAGTGCAGCTTCTGTGTCATTTGCAAAATGCGCTGGGTCTTTCAACATCTGATCACTCACTACGGGAGAACTTTTGCCGATGGTTCCTGCACAAACTGCCTATCCATTGTTTGTCTCTTCAGCCTTGTTTAAGGATAAGGCAACATTTGGAAGAGATGGAAAAAACGAATTTACACAAGCAACATTTGTAGGCGGATCGGTATTCCCATGTAACAATACAGGCTAGACACCAACATCAGTTTAAAATTAATGTGTGGGCTTGTCTTTGTTTTGGCACGAGGAAACTACCCTCAAAGTATTTTTGATAGACCAGGTATATATATATATATATATATATATATATATATATATATATATATATATATATATATATGTTGTTATGCACAGACAGACTGTTTCATTAGTGTACCCCAAGCTAGGATCGAAACCCGATTGAATGGGCGTCAGTCGGGGATTCTGCCACTAAGCTGTTGGCGCACCGCAGGATGAAAGTGAATTATTTTTAGGTAAACACACAGTGACTGAGAGAACTCGATTCGATTTAGCGAAGAGTCTTGCATTATTAGCAGTAATAGTCACCATTTACAAACCCGCACTTCCTCCCCAGAGATTTCAACCGGAATAAATTTTCATGAGTATATATATATATATATATATATATATATATATATATATATATATATAAATATTATATATATACTTATATATATATATATATATATATATATATATATATATATATATATATGTAACTTTTAGAAATTGATTTACTTAATTTATAAATGCAGACGTTGAGATGTTGTGGTTAAAGAAAATTACGCCCTTTTTTAATTTAAGAGTGTAAGATTTAACTCATTTAGAAAATTCATGGATCTAAGTCGGCATCTGAATTCTCCTGTGGTCACCCATCTTGGTATTGAAAAGGCTCGACGTTGCTTAACTTCGGCAAGCATTAATACGTTAAATTAACATTTGCTGTAGTTGAGCGGGATGAATATGATCTCACAAAAATGTAAGAAAACTTATAATTATTTTACAAACATCATTTTAGCCCGTTGCATTACAAAACATAATAAATGACATTTCGTTCTGCTAACAGTTTACTCGTATTGAGCGTTTCACCTTTACTGTCTGACTCCCTACCATGCAGTAAGTTATGTTTAATCTTAAAAAGAACCACAAGTAAAGGGTAAATTGGGATATTGAACTTCTATTATGGTTCTACTGAAGGATGCTGGGGGTATCGTTAGCAATAACTGTGGGCAACGATTAAATTGTAATGAAAATGAAAACCAAAAGGACTGTTATAAAATAACATGCACATTTTCTCTCTCTCTCTCTCTCTCTCTCTCTCTCTATATATATATATATATATATATATATATATATATATATATATATATACAATTATAGGATACTTGGATATTAGCCCATATTACTGCCAAGCACTGTCTATTCTATTCTTATAATATGGATAGAATCAATTTCGGATTATCACTTAAGACCATTCCCACCAGGAACAAAAAGGATTATTTCGTCCATTTAACTCTGAAAACTGAAACTCTTATTAGAAGAATGAGATGGAAAGCTTACTATTTTCTTCATGACAAGAAACAGTTATGGGAACACGAAAATTATGGTTTTAAAAGTTTAAAGACATCACCAATTATTAAGGAATTGTCTGGTTTTGAAAATGACCTACTGGATGTCATCAAGGGATTAACCTTCCATAAATATGAAAACTCTTTCCAAAAAATTCTTGATGTTATTGTCAAGGATATTAATAAATGTTGAAACAGAATGGCTATTTTTGTAGTGATTTTTTAACATATTTATGTTATAATTTTTAATAAATAAATAATATATATATATATATATATATATATATATATATATAAAGACTATATATATATATATATATATATATAATAACTATATATATATATATATATATAAAGACTATATATATATATATATATATATATATATATATATATATATATATAAATATAAAGACTGTTCCAATATGACTAATTTCAAATATGAATTAAGTTTAAGAGTCTAAGGATTTTGTTCTTTTTCTTTCAGATTTCGCGCACATTTGGGTGATATTATTTCTCACACATACTTACCATGACTTAAACAACATGATATAATAGAGAAATAAATGGATTTTCACCAATAACATTGATTTATTTACTGCTGATTTTGATCCATCTTAATGAAACACCCTTATATATAATCCGTTTTAATGAAACACCTTTTATTTTAGGATCACACGTGTCAGTCGAAATTTCTAGGAAGCGTAATAAGGAAAGAGGGTCTGGAGACACTCACAGGAATATCGAAGGCATGACGGACATATCAAGTAACATAACTTACAATCTTGTGCAAATTGATGGAAGAACATAAAAGAGAAAGGGTTGCAAGCGGAGTAGCATTGTTTAGTGTAACAAAGGATAATAAATGTTAGGTGAGTAGGATCTTCTATGTATGAGGGGATACGGCACATACATGAAATATTCTGTTAAACTATTTTTTTTTCTTCTAATATGTGTTCTCCGGCAAGGCGTTCTTATCTGTGGTTGAGTTTATCTTAATGATTTTATCTGTCTTCGGAAAAAGAAAACATTTTTTTTTATCTTATACGTTTTATCTTGATTTAGATGACTGAAAGTTTTCAAAATATTTAATCGAGGCCCGCAAAAGAATAAATGAAAACACATTCAGAGCTTTCAGAAATTGGTTTATTAAATTCATCATAATTAAAAGCAAAACGAAAAATAGATGTTCAAGTGATATGGAAAGGTAGAAAGTAACAGAATTGAAAGCATTAAGCTATACCAGAAAAAGAGATAGGAAAGAAAGAGGCATAGATTGAGAGAGGGGGAAGAGAAAGAGCAAAGAGAGAGAAGAAAGAAAGAGTGATATATTGAGAGAGAAAGAAAAAGAGAATGCAGAGAGAGAGAGAGAGAGAGGCAGAGGAAAGAAAGAGCCATATATTGATATATCGAGAGAGTGTACAGAGAGTGGAAAGAAAGGGACATAATGGTTCAATGAGAGAGAG
>CAHIKZ030004777.1:1097500-1102500 GCA_903632075.3 Acanthosepion pharaonis
TATAATGGCCGGTTCTCTGTACCACTGTAATAAGAACCTGATTCAACCTGTTACCCTCTACCTTTACAAGAGATTGATTAGGCTTAAAATGGAGTACTGTTGACATGTATGGACTGAAGCTGCGCAGTTGTCACTTTCCACTTGTGATAGCGTCCAAAATCATCTACGCGGCTTTGTGATGAATTGTTTCCCAACCTACAACCCTTTTCTCATAGACAAAGCGTTGCATAATTAACAAAGAGGAGAATTCATTAGAACAAACGCCAGGAAATGTTTTTATACGGCGCTGCGAAATTCATTGAGTTTGAGATGTCATCTCAGGACCGATAAATTTACAAACCATTCTTTAGATTATGTCGAGAAGCTCAAGATAGGAGGTCTGATTCAAAAGTATCAGGGCCGTTTTAAGAATAGCGTAGCTAAACTATACAATGTGAAGCCGTTTGGCACAGGTTGACTTTGAATGTCATCACACATCCGCAATAAACTATACAGTTCTCGACTACCTCCGTTATTTATAGCAGTTCTTGGATGGAAATTATTTAGATTGTGCTCGTCTCACCCCACCACAGAAGTTCCATAAGTGACCATGAATCACGAAGCAGTTTTTGGCGAAGCGCAACATTTCCCAGGCCCGAAAAACACCATATTCCCAAGAATTCGTCCCTTTCGACTTTTCCTCTTCAAAAATCCAATTCCACTTGAAAGGATCAAGAGTTCAAGACGTCGAAGAAATCCAAGAGTATGCGACGTCTTCACGTTATCTCCAAAAAGGAAATTTCCGTAATGCTTCCTAAAATGGAAAACTTCGCTGGATAATGTGTGCGGCTTCAGAATGGGACTACATCGAAGAAGTATAGGTGCCGAATTGATATATCTCGTTTTATATTATCAGTCCTTATATTTTTTGTTCAGATCTCGTACAGAGCCGGAACACCAGACGAGATAAGCAAGTGATATTCGAAGAACTGATGTTTGTCTATACGAAGTATTATTAATCAGTCAATAGATTAACCAAACCTGGCTCCATAACAATATCACCATGTTGGCAATAATTTGAAGGCGTGCCAAATAACAACCAATTATGGTAACATTTATTACATTATTGTCAATATTTTTTCTGATTCATTTTGTTTGACACTAATTTGAAACAACTGGCTATCACAGATTGCTTTTATAGTGTGTTATATTTTCTCATGTAAGTCAATGCTTTTGGGGTATGTGCGCAGCATAGCAGATACCAGCGGAGACAGTGGGCCTGGAGTGTCGAGTTCAACAGGGAAAGCGTCTAGTCAAATGCACTTGGGATATGTATTATTTAACCTTTTCCCCTCAAACTAGTAGGGCAGAATGGGCTTTCTACTCCTGGTAGTAGTCAAATAGTAAAAAAAAAAACTGTTTGCTGGAATACTGTTCATTTTATTGTTCTTTTCTCACAGTAACTTTTCTCAGTGTCCGTCAATCACAGTAGACTTGTGGGCCTTAGTGTCTTTGTCGCTTCGCTTGGGGAGAATTTAAGAAAAATACCCTCCTCCGAAGCAACTTATACAGTACATGGGCAATGTAGTGTACATTAGTTATGCAACTAATTCCATGAATACCTTCATTACGTTATGTTTAAATTAGAAGTAACCTCTATATATAAATTTGTAGCCGCTGTCTGTCTGTTTGTTTGTTAACGAACTCCTCCTAGAGTTTTGGAGATAAAACCCCATAACCGTATATATTCTGAAACTAAATTACCCAGGTCACTTGGATAAGTCTATTGCATTTTGATCAAAGCGGGTAACATGGCGGCACACACGCCCACTGAATTTTCCCCTTTGATATAAATGAAATTTAAATTTGAACAAGCGAATGACTTCTATCAAAATATACAGGCAGAAAACCAGAAGATGGCGGCCACATAGGCATGGTCAAAATGAGACAATATGGACATCAACCTGAGCAAGAAATCACCAATCAGTGGGTAATACTTTACAATACATATCTATTTCGAATATTCAACTCTCATATCAATGTTGAAATCTGCTCATCAATTTGTTCAATCAAATATACATCAAAGGGGTCAGATCAAGCTGTTTCTGCACAACTCACCCACACTGATTTTTTCCCCTTTGTTTTAAATTAAATTTAAATTTGGACAAGAGAATGACTCCTGTCCAAATTATAGAAGGAGAAAACCAGAAGATGGAGGTACCATCGGCAAGATCATTGAGTAATACTGAAATGCATCATTTTTCTCCACAAATTAATACAATGATTTAAAATCATCATTTTCTTACAAATCCATGTGTGGCATGCAGCAAAGTGCGGGTAATTCGGCTAGTTTGTTACATCAGAACGTAGCCGTGAAGGAGTGATGCTAGACGAGGTGTTAAATCCTGCATGCATTAATTTCAGCTCTTTTTATCAATAACTGTATTGTTTATTTCCAGGTAAACTGAGATCTGAATGTTGAAAGAAAATTTCAAAGTAACTAGTAGAGACTTCTCTTCAAAGTGGACGAAATTTGGCATTGTGATGCTATGAAGAACCTCCACAAAAAGGGTTTAATCCTCAAAGCCATTCATACTGACATGGTTGCTACAATAGGGTATGATGGCTCCAGATTTGTATACTGTGCAAAATTGGGCAGCTGGAAGTAGCAGAGGAATGGAGATTTTTGAAAATGACCCAAGGTCTGGACATTCTGCAACTGTTACCGCCGAGGAAAACAGTGATCGTTTTCACTACATGTTGATGGATAACATAGCGAATGCTATTGGTGGGGGGTCTAACCTTCTAGCACATAATAAAAGGTGCTCCAGCCTAACCACATCACGGAAAAATCAAGCATCTTTTGGGGTGAATCCAGATGGTTTTACTTGGACATTTCCTAACAAGGAATGAGCATTGTACCGATCACTTTAAGCTAGAGACAAAGAGAAAACGCCTCCTCCTTACCTGTTCAAAAAAAGCTCAAGTTGTTTCATCTGCAGAAACATGGTGGCCACAGTTCGTTGGGATGCGAAAGGTATTGTTCTTATTGACTCTATTAAAAAGAGCCACACCATCAATAATAAGAATTATGCCAACTTTTTGATGCAGTTACAAAAGGCTGTGCCATAGTAGTTCAAAATACTTCCTAGATTACCAATTATTTTAACAAACCATTTGTATAATTCAAAATCAAATTATCTATTCCACAGTATTTACATTATTCGGACAATAATTCTTATCTTTGTTCCCATATTTATCACAACGATTCGGGCGTTGTACGCTCCGACCTTCTTCAGGTAGTTGGAATTTCAAACTGAACCCTTTATTTCGCTCACTGTGGTAGACTGTTCTAGTTCCATGTGACATGTCTAATGGATGTCAGTTATCTTCTTTTAATTCTCTTGTCCAAGTTCTCCACCGCCTTAACCAGGTATTGAACTCACACTCTTCTGGGTCTTGTCACTGGATCTAACTAACGCCTTTATCAACTGTGCCATGTGTCCTTGGGTCCGAAACGTTGTGATAAATATGGCAACAAAGATAAAGACAATAGTCCGAATAATGTAAATAGTGTACATAATACCTCATCTAAGAAATATAGACAGATCAATTCCATAATAAAGAGTCTCTCGAGAACTTGTCACTGTTAAATGTTTAATATTTGATACCTTTACAGGAATTAATGATAACAGTGGATCACTAGTCTAGAAAGGAAATTTCATCAGCAAATGACCTTCGATGCTGATCTACAAAGCAATTTTCACTTTTCTTGTCGGGTAATCGAGACTCAATCAAAAACGCTTCTACAATATCAGAAATCATTCTAAGTATGCGACAGACAAGATTTTAAAACGTCAGTTGCTATTTATTTATTTTTTACTTATTCGTTAAAATACTTATTTAAAATTCGAATAATTTAATAATGCACAAAATTATAGACATTGAAATGAAAACCGAACTCAAATTAATATTCTTATTAATTTTTTGAATTTCTATTGCATGACTTTTTGGACCAACGGGATGAAAGCTTCTTCACCAATGGTATGCAAGGACTGCAACACTATTGTAGAAGTCTGTGGACGGCAAGAGAGGCCATGTTTGAAAATAAATCTGGTTTGGTCTCATTCCATGATGAGACTATGAATTTTGTAGACGATCCTCATAATTAATGATATTGATTTTTGATATTTCAAACATATGTGTATTTGCATACCTACTAAAATTCAACCCAAAAGTTATTATTAATATTTTAGAATCCATGTCGAAAGAAGCTGGATAAACAGCGGGTTCCTTCTGCCAAGCTCTGTTTACAAAAACCACATCAGACAGAGTTCAAAAGCATTTACAATGCCTTGGGAGTGATTAATGACCTTTAGCCTTGAACCCATTTCTCATAGACGAAAACACCTCTCGCAAATATATCGCACTTACATAGTAAATGTTCAAAGCAGATACACTCCTCAAGTTTAGTCTTTTATAGCTAGGATCTGCCATTACCGGTCAACAGGATCTAATCATACTCATTCTCCTCGTATTCCATTAGTGAGGAGGAAGTTTCGCTCAGATTCTTCTCAAGAATTATTACCTTTGGGAGCAAACCTCCGAGCAGATGTCTCCCCGAACACTTAACCAATTTTAGGTTAAATCTTGTAGCTATCATCCAGGATCTCATAATTTGCATTTTTAAATTCCTACAGTTACACCCCCGATTCAGTCTCATTCCTCAATGCCCTTCCTTGTGTGATTCTTGGGCCTTAAATTTTGTGGAAAACAGTATAAAAGCAAAATCAAAATATATATTGAAAGTGTTCTACTTTTTACTGATTTCATAAGAAAAGATTAAAAATAGTGTTAGAATTGCTTGATGATTGCATCCATCACCAACAGCAATATGATAATTCATTTCGTTGCCTATTGCTGTTGTTTAAATTTCTCCGATGGGTTTTCCCCGAATTAATAATAATAATAATAATAATAATAATGATAATGGAATCTGTCTATATTTCTGAGATGAGGTA
>CAHIKZ030004777.1:1107500-1112500 GCA_903632075.3 Acanthosepion pharaonis
ATAAAAATGTCTCTTTTTTTTCCGTATATTCAACAGATTCTATTTATTCACCCTGCGACAGTAATCGAGCTTGTATCCTTAGAGGTAGAGTGAACCACCATTTAGTCCAGTGCCCTACACCACTTTGTCCACGAAGAGACAGGCGAAGCCAAACTTCGTGCTTTTGGTGCTGTAGATGACAATAGAGAAATATACTGTTTAATATATAAAAGGAACGTCTAGTCAAATACAAGTATCTACTAATAACAACGCTTAAGAGATAAAAAAAAAACATGTCGGATTAATCAAAAATCAATTCTAATATATTCCTTTTGTTTTCGTTTGGATACGAAACAGTGCAGATATGAAAACTATGAAAGATTATTGATGAAATTTCATTTAAATGTATGGAATTTGGCATTACATGACCAATTGTAGCTTTGTGGCCAAGATGATCTCGGCGAACCGGGATAAACGGTGGCTCTCTCTAATCCTGCGATAGAAGTTCAATTCTTGCTAAAGAACAAAATTTTCTTTAATACGATTTTCCGAAAATTTAGGCCAATACTTGAATATGAATAAATATACAGTTTAATATAAAAACTTAGCGGTTACTCAAATACGAGTGTTCACTAATAATAAAGTTTGAACTTCTACTAATTTGTCGAACTAATACAAATCCTTTCTTATATATATATATATAAGCTTATTTTCTTTTTTATATCTGAATAAACTGACAGAAAAATTGGAGCTAATTTTTAGCACTTAGCGCCTTTCTTTTTCTCTTATTTTTTATATCCTAAATTTTCTTTTCTTTTCTTTTCATCTAAATCTTTTCTATTATCTATCTATTTCTCAGTCTGTTTACAAAAATTTTTCTATCTATATCTATCTATCTATCTATCTATCTATCTATCTCAGTCTGCTTATCTATCTATCTATCTATTATCTATCTATTCATCTATCTATCTATCTATTTATCTATCTATATTATCTCATCTGCTTATCTATCTATTTATCTATCTATCTGTCTTATCTATCATCTATCTATCTATCTATCTATCTATCATCTATCTCAGTCTGCTTATCTATCTATATCTATCTCATCTATCCATATCTATCTATCTATCTATCATCTATCTCAGTCTGCTTATCTATCTATCTATCTCAGTCTCCATCCATCTATCTATCCATCTATCTATCCATCTATCTATCTATCTCATCTATTTATCTATCCATCTATATCTATCTCAGTCTGCTTATCTATCTATCTATCTATCCATCTGCATTATCTATCATCTATCTATCTATCTCATCTATCCATCTATCTATCTATCTATCTCAGTCTCTTATCCATTATCTATCTATCTATCTCATCTATATCTATCCATCTATCTATCTCAGTCTGCTTATCCATCCATCTCAGTCTGTTTATCTATCTATCTATCTATCTCATCTATCTATCTATCTATCTCAGTCTATATCATCTATATCATCTATCTCCAGTCTGTTTATCTATCTATCTATCTATCTATCTATCTATCTATCTATTTTTTCTATATCTATCTCACACATTATTCTCCTTATATTTATTTATCCTTATTTTCCTTTCCATTGTTTCTTTCATTCAATTTTTAACAAATACATTCATCTATCTCCATTTTCTTTTTTTTTTTCTTACTTCCCTTTTCCATCTTTCTTTCTTTTTTCTTTCTTTATCTATTGTTATTCATCTTTCTTTTTCATATCCATTTTCTCTTTCTCTCCATTTTATCTCGTTTATTCACTTTTTTGCATTGCAGACTTAATTTGTTTTCTCATTATCATCATTTATTGTCGTCCTTTATCTTTGCTTTTTCGTTTTTTTTTTTTTTTGGTTTTCTATCTGTTTATCTATTTTCAATCTTTTTCTTTTATTTCATCTTTCTTTCTTTCTTTCTTTCTTTCATTCATCTATCTCATACGTTGGACACTATTGTAAGTGGGTTTATCTATCATATCCATTCATCTATCTATCTTTCTATCTATCTATTCTATCTATTATCATCTATCTATCTATCTATCTATCTCTATCTCTTACACTGTTCATATCTATCTATCTATCTATCTATCTCTTACACTGTTCATATCTATCTATCTATCTATCTATCTATCTATCTATCTATCTATCTGTTATATACCATACCTATGAACTTTTGACTCTTCATAAATACTTCCCTTTATATAACATTCTATTTTCAATTTAGTCCATTTTCCTCAGTTTCATTCATTTAAACCATTTCTCCGTTTTTTGATTCATTTCTTCCAATTTTTTTTTACTTTTCCTTTCTAGTTTTGCTTTAATTTCCTATTTCTAATTCCTTTGTTTTCCATTCTCTTTGCCTTCTTCCTCTTCCCTTTATATTACTTCTATTTTCAATCTATCTTCATTTTTCCTCAGTTTCATTCATTTCAAACCATTTCTCTTTTTTTGATTCATTTCTTCCAATTTTCTTTTCAGTCTTTACTTCATTTTCTCTTTTCATTTCTCAGTTCTTTGTTTTCTTTTCCTCTTCGTTCCTTTCCCATCATCGTGTTAGCATTTCATTCTATATTTTCTCTTTCTCTTCTGTCTTTCTCCGTTTTCTACACTTATTAATTTACACTGCGTTTTAACAGTCCCATTTTTACTCTTCTCCATTTTTCTTTCTGCATTATGTTTTTTAGGTTACCTTCAAATAAATAAATTAAATTAAAAGCAAAGATTCTCGTTCACATGTGATTTTGAATAAAATTTCCTTTAAAGTTCAAAGTTGATTTACTTTCAACAAATCCTGGAATCATTGTGTGCATTTTTTATTCTTTTAGATTTAATTAACTTTCGATAATTACATTTTCTTTAGATTTTATTCAAAAGCACGAATTTAAAATTGTGGGAGCCTCTATAACGGACAAGAAACCAGCAAATTGTTAAGCAGATACGCGCTACTATAATTGCAATACTTGGAAAGAAATGCGAAAGAAAAGGCGAGAAGTGAATATGTCGGCCATTACAAAAGCCGCCATAAATCCGTTTAGTTAGTGATTGCACTGAATTATACAAATGACCCGAATTGATTCATCTAATGGCATGCAAAAACATCGTATTAGATGCAATCGCATAGTATAAGACTGCATATTAATACAGGGAAAACTTGTTTTGGGGTTTCGAAATTCAGTTTGAATAGATCATTTACTGGAGATAGAAGGATATAAATTCAGTTAGACAATGAACACAAACATACAACGTAGACTACAACAAAAATAACATGAAGATCATGACCTTTCTTAACAGCTTTATAAATATGACGATAACGTTCCTCTTGCCAAATAATATGACTGAGAAAATCTAAGAACATGAGATACTTTAGTCTATATTCTATGATGAAAATCAAAGAAAGAAAAGTGACCGTTACGCATATTCCACCAAAAAGATGACGACAAGTTATATAATGGTGAGCCCGATGGAATTCACTCTTTTTTTTTCTAGTATATGAGTTGCTGTGATGTTTCTTTAATCGGGGATAATCGGTGATAATCGTGGGAAATAGGACTTATTGCTTGTTTGTTTTCATTTGTTCTCTCCAAGTAACATACTGATTATAAGACGTTGTTTGAGAAAAAGACAATAAAACATATTTTCTTAAACGTTAAAACGCACACACATACTGAAGAGCTGTGAAACAGCGAAAGAGTCTGTCTGTGCATGACAAAATAGATACATGCGTCTGAAAAAATCATTTCACTTCAGCTCTTCGGGAGAAAAGTAAATTTGTAAACAGTGACTATTACTGCTGGTGATGCAAGACACTTCGTTAAGGCGAATCGAGTTCTCCAGTCACTGGCGTGTTTATCTAAAAATAAACACGTCTAAATTTATCTTCAGCCCAGTCGTGCGCCAATGACTTAGGAGTAGAGTCTCCGACTGATAGCAAATATGTCGGGTTTAGATCCCGGCTTGAGGCAATCGGACATCTTGCCACACTGATGAGCCGTGAAAACGCGAAACTGTCTGTGGATGACATATATATATATATATATATATATATATATATATATATATATATATATATATCATATTCACATTATTCGGGCTATTGTCATCTTTGTTGCCATATTTATCACAACATTTCAGCCGTTGTAAGCTCCGGCCTTCTTCAGGTGGTTGGAATGTCGAAATGAACCCTTTATTTCACTCACTGGGGTAGACTCTTCTAGATCCATGTCTAATGGATGCCAGTTATCTCCTTTTAATTCCCCTCTCCAAGTTCACCAGATATTGAACTCACACTCTTATGGGTCCTGTCACTGGATCTAACGACTTTATCTACTGTGCCATGTGTCATTGAGGACGTCTGTGTATGAATTTCTCGGTATTATAAACTTAATGTCTTCAGCCACCTTTTTTCTACCAGTGCTCATATTGAAATTTTTATGATTGCATGTTTTTTTTTAGCTGAGCTCATATTGCAATTTTCGTTGTTATTGCTTTTCTCTGGAACTCGTTATTACTGGTTCGCATATAGTATTCATTTCTATGCTTGGTTCCCTATTGTATTCATTTCTATAGTGTACATAATATCTCAGAAATATATACAGATATAACATATTATATATACTAGTTTGAGCTATAAGTAATATCTAAGTTTATAGACCTTATTTTAATATTTTGAAGAATAAATTTGGAAAACAAAATAAAGAAAATTATTTATGATTCAAACTAGGATATATATATATATATATATATATATATATATATATATATATATATATATATATATATATATATATATATGAAAATTTCTCCGATTTAATCGGTAGAGAAGACAGTATTTATGAATAAGAATGACAATAGGAAAACTGTTAATTGCTGACGCGTTTCGTCCAATGTGGACTTTATCAAAGCAAAATACGAAAATGAAATTAAAAGAATAAATTTGGAAAAACAAAATAAAGGAAATTATTTATGATTCAAACTTGAATATATATATATATATATATAT
>CAHIKZ030004777.1:1117500-1145000 GCA_903632075.3 Acanthosepion pharaonis
TCAAGACTGTCACGATACACTTATTTGGCTTTTATAATATTCTGTGCCTATTTTCGGGACTCACTGAATGTTCAAATGTTTTGTTTCTACCGCTTTCGGATAAACTGATAGCCATTTTCAAGCATTTTTCGTTTTTGTAATTCTACTAAGATAAATGCTGTGAACGCGCTTTTGTAGATATGATAAAGCTTTCTGAAAGAAGGTATATACTTAATTTCCAAATACGCCCATGCCATTTTGATCCTCTTCATAATTAATGTTACTAATGGTGCGTTTCTTGATTTTTGTTTTATAATAAGGACTTCATTCACTTTGGTAGCTACGTATCAAACCCGTATTCTAGACGAGTTTATATCATATGGATAGTCGTCGGGCAAAAAATGTGACACTGAAATCTGAATGTGCATTGGAATAGTGAATGATGCCTTCCAAAAGCTAAGCAAAGTAGTAAGAAACAGGAAAATATCTGGGAAGTGTTTTAACAGAGGACAGAAATTGCGACACTGAAATACGAAAGAGTATTGGAATAGCGAATGAAGCCTTCCAAAAGCTAAGCAAAGTACTAAGAAACGGGAAAATATCTTCGAAGTGTTTCAACTGAAGACGTAAAGTGCGACACTGAAATCACAAGGCGCATTGGGATAGCGAAAGATGCCTTTCAAAAACTAAGCAAAGTATTGAGAAATAGGACAATTTTGTTAGAAACCGTTGAGGGGTCCACCCCTTTTTACACAAATGAACTCACACAGTATATACATATACTACTGCATGAGCGAGACGAGAGTAAGACCGAGGAGTCGAGTCCCGAGTGACAGAGTAAAAGTTTGTAGGTAACCGGAAGAGTGAGGGTGAGGTAACAGCGTTGTAGGAGTCACAGTGAGCGAGCAGGTAGACTCAGTAAGAAGTCATACAGTGATACTTCAATACCAAAGACTGTATATATATTTTGCTACTAACCCGTATTCATGGAACTACTAACCTGCTTTGAGGCGAGTTAGGCTGTGCCAGTCATTTTTTCGGCATTTTTAGCAATGGATCGTATATATGTGTTCCACTTGTGGTTTGAAGTGAACCTGAGACACGGTAGAATGTCTCATCAATGAGCCTTGTTGACGGTATAACCTTTCATTATGACTGAAGAATACACAGAGTCTGATCGGTTATAAGGAAAGGATAATAAATTTGTATCTTAGATACTAAAAATTATAAGCTTGTTTTCTTTTCCTCATTGAACTAATAGATTTATGTCA
This sequence comes from Acanthosepion pharaonis, assembly GCA_903632075.3. Lineage (NCBI taxonomy): Eukaryota > Metazoa > Mollusca > Cephalopoda > Sepiida > Sepiidae > Acanthosepion > Acanthosepion pharaonis. The sequence continues at coordinate 1,118,751 of CAHIKZ030004777.1, forward strand.
GAAGAGAGATCAAAGGCAAGGCTCCGAGCATCTTTACGTTTGGTAGTATTTCCCGAAACTATGCATTTTCTGCATAGATAGATATATATGAATAGATTCAGATAGATAGATAGATATTTAGATAGATTGAAACAAACTACAATAGATAGATAGATAGATAGATAAACAAACTACAATAGATAGATAGATAGATATGAATAGGCTGAGATAGATAGATAGATAGATAGATAGATAGAAACAAACTACAATAGATAGATAGATAAATAGATATGAAGAGGCTGAGATAGATAGATAGATAGATAGATAGATAGATAGATATGAAGAAGCTGAGATAGATAGATAGATAGATAGATAGATTGAAACAAACTACAATAGATAGATAGATAGATAGATAGATATGAAGAGGCTGAGACAGATAGATAGATAGATAGATAGATAGATAGATAGATAGATAGATAGATATGAAGAGGCTGAGATAGACAGATAGATAGATAGATAGATAGATAGATAGATAGATAGATAGATAGATAGATAGATAGGCCTGATACATTCTCCCGTGAATTTAGATTACAAATTCCTAATCATTCAGTTTAAATGATTGATTAATTTGTTTTTCTTTACAAGTAAACAGCCTTTCGCCGGTTATTTAAAGCCAGAAAATATTTTTAGATTGTAAGGATTTTTTTTTGTGTGGGGAGATAATATGGATTTACTGAAACAAGTTCTACTAATTAACGCGAGATGGGGGTGGGGATAGGTGGATTCGTGCCTTTCCCAGGCGTATTTGCTCGTAAGTTGTTATGCAGTGGTTTCACAGCGGAGGCTTGTATTTGTACTAAGTCGGTCCTAAAATAGGTTCGACGTACAAAACATTAGGAACTTGATATAATAGGTAATGACGCAGAGAAATCTAGTTGTGGTCGCTGATACTTTAGTATCCGACTAACGGTCGTCCGGCATCGACTGACTGACCCACTGAGCGACTCCCTCGTTACTCTTACTACACCTACTTATTATAGGTAGGAGAGTCTATTAACTATAGAATAGGTGTGTTCCACTATAACTTAAGGGAATATGACGAACTCAACTAAAAAAACTGGAACAACAGACGATTGCTTCCAGTAGACAGGAAAGCAGGAGACAGCGAAACATTTATTATACAGTTTAGAGAAAACAGGAGCTATTTCTGGGACACATTTCTTAATGACTATTACAGGAATGCCATCCGGTCCAAGAGCTTTGTTGGGATCAAGGTTAGAGATGATAACAGAAACCATGGGAGGGGTTATATGCATAGCACTGAGCAGGGAATCAGTTCTATGAGGGAAGTTAAGTAGAGATACTCCAGATGAGTCAAGAGTAGAGTTTGAGGAGAATTTACGGGCAAAATATTCAGCTTTATCAGCAGACGACGATAACATCTCAAATCAATTGAAGAGGGGTTGTTATGGTCCGGTTCCTTGTACCACGGTGATAGTCCAAGTTAGGACCAATAAATAACTCGAACACAGGTATGGCATAACACAGATATATTACAAACAGGAATATATACAGAGAAGTAGAAAGTGTTAGTATGAACAATCAGGTTTAGTAGAGAGAACAATGTAGTCTCGACCAGTATCACTATTCCAATGTCTTGCAGTAATTGTCTGAACGCGACTCTGTTTCGGACTGCCTCTGACTCGACTCTTGACTCGACTTGAACTACTGACTCCACTTGAACTACTGACTCTACTGGCTCCTTGCCTACTCCCGAGGCGCAGTATTTATTAAGTATGGAATAGTCCATTATTATTATTATTATGGGTAAGATCCCATAACAGGGGTGGAATAGGCATTTTTACCCTTATTTTGTAAATAGACGCCAGTAGTCATTAGAGCCAATTTTTTAAAGGCTGAGCTGTGCCTCATTCTCTCAGCGAACGAACTTAGCTTCTTACAAGAGTCGCTTACATTTGTTACGAGCAGTAGCAACTAAGCACTTAATAGGACGATAGCTGTCATGTTGGTATAGCAGGAAATTTTGGTTCCTGTGTGCTATAAGGGCTGAGGGTGTGGTGTGAACCATGGAGAGGATTACGGTTTCACCTGGTAGTTCCAAGAAGGGATGAAAACGTATATGCCGGCTTCGACACAAAAAGAAACATCTTTGGCGCAAATTGGGGCGTGACGAAGAAAATCACGGAATGAGTCCCAATCAGTGTACTGGTAAAGGAAAGAGATCTTATGGATAAGGGGGTTCCTGTTTAATGGATGCTTGGAAAAAGAAATCAATAACTACCCAGAGTGGTCCGAGTTACCAAGAGGGCAGCATTGGGAAGCTGGGCAAGAACGGGGAGGGCAGATGAAAAATAGATCCAAAAGAGAAGCATGTTCGGTTTGGCTAGGGAAACCAGTAGGGAAGTCTATGAAGGAACAACAATTAAAACTTCGATGTCTCAAAAATATAAGTACAATCTTTCTAAAGGTTTTCACTAAATGTAGGAAGGTGGCGGATCAGTTGGGTTTTAAATCTGTAAGTTATTTGGAAAGATACAGAGGGAGCTATGATTTATCTAATTTTTTACTCGAATATCAAATGTTTCAAAATTAAGGAGCAAATCGGGAAATATGGGAGAACAACGCACATAATCCGAATTTCTAACGAGCGAGATTAAGATAAAGATTATTTATAATAACTACGTAATATTCCAACATGGCGAACCGACGAAAAGTTGAAAAGACTCTCAGAGCTGATAATAAACTGCGAAAGGAAAATCACACGATCAGTCAGATTGCTGAACAGGTGAAGGGTTCCAGAAGCGTTGTGAGCCGAATTCTGAAACTGTACGCCTAGCAATGAAGGATCGTTGTCGAGCTGCGGCAGGCATTTCACGAGATATTTCAAATGACATTAATGTATCTCGACAAACTGTCTAGACGCTTGCAAGAAATAGGGCTTTAAGCTAGGTGTTCACAGGAGAAGCAGCTCGTAAGGAAAAAAAGAATAAAGCTGCAAGACTAGAATTTAGAATTAATGAACAACATATAGTTTTCTACTACTGGCACCTCTGAAGATGATCTTGGAAGAAGATCGAAAGTACTTGGGAAATGAAAATAAAAGAAACTTAAACAGCTATACCACATTTCTTTCACACTTTAAAATTAATACAGAAAAGGTTATTCGTAAACATGAACGGATTTTGTTAAAAAATAGCAAACATGATATCTTTAATTCATTCAAGCAGTCATGTCTAAAAGAGAATGTGCTACTTACACACACACAAATATATATATATATATATATATATATATATATATATATATATATATATATATATATATATATAAGTAATATAATAAAAGAAATATAAAATAAATTTTAAAACTCTACTTTCCCTCTATAAACTCGACCATGTCTCTTACACCATCCCTCGCTACCTTCAATGTCAACTTATATAAGATTAATACTGCCCGTCAAAAGTGTAAATTTTAATTTCATTTTTCGTTTCACCTTTTGAAAGTGATGTCTGAAGATCTAAGGAAAAATAAAAGTCTCTGGTGAAATAAATTATTACAATAGAGCCTTAAAGTGGTCTATTTTTCTTTAAATTGATATATATATATATATATATATATATATATATCTGTTTCTGTATTCGTCCCTCCAAAAAGTGTGGCTGGTCCTGCACGAGCCCTTCACCACTATAATCAAATCTCATGTGCCGGTGTCGGGATGTTGGTTTCCTGGGGACTTATCGGCCTGACCCTCATACGTCGAACGCGACGGGGAGAGTCGATTATTATATATATATATATATATATATATATATATATATATATATATATATATATATATATATATATATATATATTATATATATTATATATATATATATATATATATATATATATATATATATATATATATATATATAAGGCAAGCTATATTTATCAGTAAAAGTGCATAATAACAAAGATAGAGGGGATGTAAATATAAAATCCGGATGTGGTTATTTGAAGCTATTTTTAGTGTTATTTGTGAAATTATTACTCATTATTTTTTTTTATTGATTAATTAAACACTCCTTGTTAATTATTATTCTTATATTTACTTGTGTTTATCTGTGCATTCATAGTTTGTTGATTTATGTATTATGTCCTTATTTTGTTTTTTTTTATTTAATATTGTAATTTATAGTTTTCGGGTGTTGATTATCTTATTTGCTTAGTTTAATATATTAGCTTTTTCTTAGGTATGTTACATGTTTTGCGTTGTATATTGTGTATATAATTATATTTTTCGAGGGGGTATTTTACAAGGTATTCAGTTTTAGGTTTTGATTTTTAAGTACTATCGAAAATTCTTTTCGCGCCTAAAATATAGCTACAAATAACAAAATTCGTATCCACAATTATCCCTACTCAATAGTCACCAGAATAATTTAAAATATAACTGTACCGCCTTACCAATAACCGTTAGGGTAATACAGTAGCTGTTACTATCCATAATGCATCATTGACCAACATATATAAATAGTCGAGCAGAATCACAATACACATGGCCTGAAGATTGCTTTTTTGACTTTGTGTCTGACCGTTTAAATATTGTATAGACTACAACACTTTTCTCGTTCATTTTTTTTTCAAAGACTGCTAGAAAATAATTTTAAGTTATTTTGGTTACATTTATTTTGCATTGACTATATCTGTTGTGATTTTTGTTTTTTTTATTTTTTTATTTTCAGTTTTCTTTCACTTTTCCCCGACAATAAGCGATGTCCTTTTATTTCTTGCACTACTGTTTTTGATTTATTTTTCTTTTCTTGTTTTAATTTTGTAGTAAGTGTTTAAGATTTTCTGTCCTTATTCTTAAAAATCAGGCTTTAAAGCACAGTTTTTAAATTTTATTTCCCATTTTTATATTACGTGATCAGTCCAAAGCAGTCGATATGGTTGGCCATCGTCTTCTGTCGGCTGGCCTTTCAGCCGCCGGTTTTGCGCCGTACTTTCGCACTTGTATCCAATTTATGTACGCGTCCCCCATTGCGTTTGTGGAAGTGAACTCGGTACGATCGGAGCATTTCGTGTTGTCTCACTCCACTCCTCGAGGCTGTCCGCTTTCGCCTTTGATTTACGTTCATGCGTTGAAGCCTTTCCTTCGCAAGTTAAAGGCGAATCCGGTCCTACGCGGAATCTCGTTACCTGGTGCAGACATCTCGAGCAGATACTCCGCCTATACCGATGACGTTTCGATTCTTGTGTCGAGCAGAGCTGAGCCGAGATGGACGAAGACGGCAAAGAGACCAGAGAGTATGAGACGAGGACAGGGGCCATGATCAACCGCGATGTCTGTTGACTTGTATTTTGACGCGGACTTTTCCCTGACAGACAGGTCGGTCAAGATACTTGGCGTCTGGTTCGGTCCCGAATTCTTGCTGGAAATGAATTGGCCGGAAGTGCGGGAGAAATATATATATATATATATATATATATATATATATATATATATATATCCAAGTATATGATTGGTGTATATGTGGAGCTAATATCCAAGTATTCCCCTTGTGAAGGATCGTTAATTAATTTGAAACTTTTAAAACCACTTATTTTACATTCAACATAATAATAATCTTAATAATAATCATAATAATAACTTGATAAGACACTGGGGTGTTGAAACAAAATGGCTATTTTTTTGTAGTGATTTTATAACATATTTATGTTATAAAATTTTTAAAATAAATAATTATATATATATATATATATATATATATATATATAATCCGATATATTTTATTACATCAAACATTATTTTTCAATGGATACCCGGCGCGAATGTTCGAATTCTGAAAGAGGGCTCCCTTTCTTTAAGTTTTCTTGCGTACACAGACCAGTAGACGAAATAAATACAGTTTAAAATAATCGGGGCGTCTACACAAATATGGGTATCCACTAAAAATAACATTTGAAGAAATATATATTCGTGTGCGTGTGTCTGTACGTGCGTGTGTGCGTGTAAAATAATTAGTAATTAAAAAATTTTATAAGAAGATTTTTACAAAACAATGCTCTCAATGCCTTGCCGTAAGAGGACTGAACATATTTTTCAACTTAAAAATTGCAAATTTAATTAAAAGAGAAAGCAATGTATTAAGGTGAAATACTCCACGCTAAATTGATCGCCAAAATGATACGCTATGTCTCATTATATAATATGCTTGTCTTATTGCAATATGAGGTATTCAAAAACAACAGTAATACAAATAAAAACAAAAGTTACATAAAACTGAATATGGTGATTTTATAAGTGTAGCTTAGATGTGGCACAAGGCCAAAAATATGGAGCACCTAGTGGGGATCGAACTCACTATTCAGTTGAAAATGTGATGATTTTCTAAGGGTAGCTTAGATGTGGCAGAAGCCCGAATGTCAGAAGCACCAAGTGATGATCGAACTCAGTCGTAATTGATCGAGACAAGCTTGCTACCCATTACAACACGTCGAATTACCAAAAATAATTTCTAAGCGTAGTTTTAATGTGGGACAAGGCTGAAATTATGGGGTACCGTGTCGTTATTAATCTAGTGAGACAAGCACGATAACCATTACACCAGATCGGAGTGCCCGAAGCTGAATGAATATATGAATGTTTTTATTTTTATACATTATAGACGCGAAAAAAATTAATGTGTATTTTCCCTTTCCATTTGGATCGAATCCACAGGGGATTTGATTTTTAATTAAAATTGTAATCTATGACGTTTGGCCACCCGTGCTAAAATTCACTATTCGAAACCAGCAGGATATAAATTTGTGAAAGATTCCCTTTTGCTCAACTCAAAAATTCGTCAACACATGTTAGCCTTTTTTTATTCAGACATTTCAGTGTCTGTCGCTTTCTTTGACGTCAGCCATTTTTTTTCTGCTTTCTTTCGTTCTACCATCTTTCTTTAGTTGATTTTAATTTCTTGTTGTCGCTCGCTTTTTTTTTCTTTCTCATTGTTTTCTTTTAAATTTCCAATCCGTCCTCCAAAATCATCATCTCATATTTCAGTGCCAAGTTCTTTTTAGTAATATTTTCATTATGCGGCGCTTCTTGGTCGTAACACCTGAACGACTTGAATCGTAAAAAAAAAAGAAAAAGTTACGCTAAGCAAAGTCTCTGTCATTTTCTTTATTGCCAACAGAACACTGACAATATTTTTAAACCGTATTTCTCCTCCAGAACATAGATATTTGAATGTCTTTCACATAGAAGATACTTATTGATTTGCTGAGCTAAGACGGGCGAGTGAATTTTTGTACTTTTCGATTTTTTTTTTTTTTTTTACTTTACATCCTAATTTGAGATTTCTATCTCTGTCAACGTTTTGGTTCTAATAATGGGCATTTTTTTTAAATGATTTCGCAAAGTTATTTAATTCTTGCTAGTGTTTTCGTCTTTTCCGTCCAAATTTTTCTTTTGTTTTTGTTTTGTTTTGTTTTTTATCGCCAACGGCAGTCGTCTTTTTTTCCTCCATTTTTTTTTTTTTTGCATATTTAATTTCTTCTTTCTCTTCTGATTTTTTTTTTTTTTTTTAATTTTCTCTGCAGTATATTCGCCCATCCTAATTTCCTTCACCTGTTTTTAATTTTATTCCTATCTCCTTTTTCTTCGCACTATTCACCAGCTTCCAGGATTATTATCTTTATTATCATTCGTTCATCAACTCTCTCTTCTTCTCTTTCTCTTCTCCATTTCGCAAACATTGTACTTTCTTTTCTTTTTTCTTTTTTTTTTTTTTTTGATAGCACGCTCTTCTTTTATTCTTCGGACCTGCAGGTGGTTAATGACTTAGTGACAACGAACGAGAAATGGATCTGCCGAATTCGTTACATTGTCTTTCGAGTAATTGCATGATTTTTACAAGACTATTCACTCCATACAAGCCCCAAGAAATACTCGAGGTAGAGGTTTACAGAATAAGAGTTAAGATGAACAGTTCATGAGGATACGTAGGTAATAACACGGTTAACGCTAGACTTGAACAGGCTATGATTGTACTGATCGTGGAAAGCATCTGCGTTTGAATCAGTCCCACAAAGAAGGAAGGTGCTCGAGTGGCACGTATCACACCAGTCAAATGCAAAGGGACTGAGGGTGGTTCATTACAATGCGGGTGGCAAGACAGGTCTTAGCCGTGAAGGTTAGAGCTAGTTGAACAGAGAAATCTCGTTAGTCTGAACACTTCCCACGGAAATAGTTACAGACTAGCCTAAGGTTTGCAACGTTTCAACTGTGCGCAAGGGTTTGTAAGGTAGATTATTTATTTGGGGAACGTTGTAATAAATATGCTCTCCCACCAGCTACGATTTAAATAAAAGGGCACACATGGCTCTCAAGCCCTGGTGGATAATCAGTCTTGGATAAGAACAGCTTTGAATTCAAAACAGTATCTAACTCTGGCATACCACATAATATGCCGTCGTTGATATTGACTTTAATGTCGATAGCGTTATTATTATTATTATTATTATTATTATTTAATTTCCTTTGATTTCTGGTGTGTAATCATTTCTGGGTCCCGACCAGAGACCTATGGTCAGAAATGGTATCATGATATTTTCCCGTTAGCAATTTTGAAAAAAAAAGAAAGAGTCACACATATTTTACATAGATAAAGCCCTCCGTAAGGTGTGCGCTATACTCGTGCGAACAATTTTTTTTCTATTTATTTAAGGCATGGGCTTCCAGGAATCCCTTCAATTCGTCTATTGGAATCATTCCCAAACCATTCGAGGGCTTCAAATACAACTGGAATTGTTTATGTTCTCATGTGCCACATTTTTGCGATTTCGATTTCAGTGTCCTTGTATTTTGATTGATTTCTGAAGATGTTTAAAGATACATTAGAATGCACATTGAGTGCTATGTCAATAAGAAGACACGTTTTGTTTGCGGTCTCTAATAACAATGTCGGGGTGGTTAGTTTTAATTGTTCTGTCTGTGTGTATTGTGTAGTCCCATAAAAATATTACAGGTCCTATCTCCGTAATCGGGTCTGGGTTGTGTTCATACCACTTTCTTGTAGTTACATTTCCGTAAAAGTTGCAGTTTTCCAATGCAGATATTGGACCACTCACTCATGTCGGGTTTTATATTCAATAGGTGCCAGTACTGTGCAACCTGATACAAGATGGTCAATTGTTTCTGGGCATTTGTCACAGAATCTGCATTTTTGTCTAATAGAATTTTTCATTATGTGTGCTTGGTAATTTCTAGTTAGCAAGCATTGGTCCTGTGCAGCAAGAATAACAACCTTGGTTTCAGATTGTAACCCTGCACTAGGTAGCCACTGATGGATACAGGGTTTGTCTACATCAGCTTGTTTGATACGAGCAGAATACTGACCGTGATGCCGTTTATCTTGACAGCGTTTCTGTATCTGGTCGGTTGCATTTGCCTTTGCTTCTTTTTGTAAGCATTTTGCAACTTCAGTCTGTGTATTATCTTTTACATCTTTTTCTTCACTTATTTGGAACTCCATTTTGAAAATAAAACCCAACATGACTGAAATGAAACATTATTATTATTATTATTATTATTATTATTTCACCTTTTTATCTCCTTCACTTGCATAAAACCCTCTTTCTGTTCATCAGCTTTTTTAAATTCTCGATCGCTCCCTATTCATTTTATTTTCTTTCTTTCATTCTCTGCTCCTGATCTTGTTCTTGCTTTTTTCCATCGTTTCATATTTAATCATTTATCCCTTTTTTATCTGCTGGTTTTCTTTTTTATTTTCTGGCTTACGCCCATATTACTTTAAAACACAGGTTCTCGTACGATCACTGAAGTTAGGTAACCTCGAGCCTAGGTCAGTCCTTACATGGGTGACCGCTTGGGTACACCAGGTGGTGTAAGCTTGGATATGCGGCTGGTGTAATAGATAATGGCTCGGAATAGGAAATTAGAAAGCTGAGTTCCAATTCCAGTCAGTTTCGTTATATTCACGCGCAAATACCCTTAGAAAAAGTATGAATCCACTTCATCTCCCCTGCTATGTGTTAATTTTTGTATTAGTAAATAATTATCGTCTCCCTTACCACCCAAATAATTTTAGAGTCTAAAAATATCTTCTGGTTTCAAATAACCCGCAAAGGGATGATAACTTGTAAAAAATAAATCAATTATTTTTTTTTTTTGTTTTTTATTTTTCATTTTTTGGTATCCATGCTTCACCCGTTTATTTTTTTGTACATTTTAGCATTCATCTTAGATTTTTCTTAATAAGCGCATCGTGTTTCCTTGTCCTTTTCCCTTCTTTTGTCTTTGTTTTTTCCTTGCTTTCTTTTTCCTCTTTTCTACTCATTCTCTTTCTTTTCGACAACAATTTATTGGAGTCTTCTGTCTCAAATTACTTGCCTTCATCATTTGCATCGAGTTTTTTTTTCCTTTTCTCTTTCATTGTTTTTTGTTTGTTTCTTTTTTTTTTTCTTACTTTCTTTCTTTCTTTTTCTTTCTTTCTTTCTTTCTTATTTCTTTTCTTTTTTTCATCCCTCCATTCGGCATCATTATTACTTTTATTATATTTTCTTTCTTTCTTTCTTTCTTTCTTTCTTTCTTTCTTTCTTTCTCCATTCGTTATAATTATTACCATTACTATCTTTTTGATGCTTTTTTAATTTTCTTTTTTCTTTCTTTTTCTTTCTTTCTTTTTCTTTCTTTTCTTTTTCTTTTTTTTCATTCGTTTCATCCCTCTACTCGTTACCATTATTACCTTTTGTTCCTTTTCTTTTTCTTCTTTTCTTTTTTTCTTTTCTTTCTTTTTGTTTCTTTTTTTTCTTTGTTTCTTTCTTTCTTTCTTTCTTTCTCCATTCGTTATAATTATTACCATTATTACCTTTTTGATTCTTTTTTAATTTTCTTTCTTTCTTTCTTTCTTTCTTTCTTTCTTTCTTTCTTTCTTTCTTTCTTTTCTAATCCCTTTACTCGTTACCATTATTAGCTTTTGTTCCTTTTTCTTTCTTTCTTTCTTTCTTTCTTTCTTTCTTTCTTTCTTTCTTCTCTACTTCGGTTCATTTATCTATTAGTTACTCCTTTTCTTTCTTGTCTTTCTTTCTTTTTTCCTCAACTAACTCGTAAAAGATTGATAACCCCTAAAAAACAAATCAATCAAAATTTGTATTTTCTCATCTTATAGTTTCCCTTTCTTCTTTTCTTCATTTTCTGTTTTTGGAATGCGCCCTTCTCCCGTTCGTTTTTTTTTTTCTAGCACTCCTCTTTGTCTTTTCTCAATCCCTTTTCTTTTTCATTCTTTTTTATTTGCTTTTCCCTTGCTTTCTTTCTTTTTTTCCCTTTTATACCCATTCTCTTTCTTTCCGACAATAATTTCATATGTTTCACATTATTTCCCTCAGTTATCTTCCCTTCTTTTTATGATCATCATTGTCGGCATCTTCTTTTTCCCTTTCTCTTCTTTCTTTCTTTCTTTCTTTCTTTCTTTCTTTCTTTCTTTCTTTCTTTCTTTCTCCATTCGTAATTACAATTACCCTTATGATATTTCCCCTTTTGTTATTTTCTTTCTTTATTTTCTACTTTGGTTCATTTATCTAGTCGTCCGTTACCTTTTATTGTTAGGTCCAATTTTCATTTTCTTCTTTCTTTCTTTCTTTCTTTCTTTCTTTCTTTCTTTCTTATCACTCTAAGGATTATCGTCATTGTCATCTTCATATTCTTCTAATTTTCTCATTCTTTCTTTCATTTTGTCTACATTTCATTCATCAATACTCCATCTACGTCTTATTCTCTGCCCCACTTTACGTCGTCTTTCTTTCTTTGACTTCTTCATAATCTCATCTCTCTATCAATACTTCTCTTTTCTTTAACGTCTTACTCTCTTTATCATTACATTATCTTCCATCTGCCACCCACTTCATCTGTTCTTTGTATATCTTCTTTATCTCTCCAGTCGCCATTCTCTCTGATCGTAATATGCGATTACAATGCTCTTAATCCCGTACCATCCTCGTTTACGATATATATGCTTTCTCTTAGTTTTCAGGGAATTTTTTTTTATACAAATTCTTCTTAATATTATCAAAGCATTTGTACTTTCTTTCCATCATCGTAACACGCTTCATAATCACGATTTAGGTTTTGTTCTCCAACAGCTAATAACAATTACCCAATCGGGGAATCTACCAGAGGGACAAGTTTCCTACTTAATATATTAGCTTGTTCAGAAATCTATTTTCCCATGGACATATCATGTGATTATCGAGAAAGAATGTCTGCAGGAAAATGCATACAAAAGACATTTAGAATCAGAAAAAAATACAGTTGAAAGTATTGGGACACCATGTTTGAGAATTTTACACTCATTAATTTCAGAAGATAGAATACTTCTACTCATAATATAAATAAATAAATAAATAAATAAAGGTAGCTAGTCATTTTTTTGATCAATCAAGCATCTATCTATCTATCTATCTATATATATATATATATATATATATATATATATATATAAAATTTATAACACAAATATATCATAAAATCACTGCAAAATTTGGCATTTTATTTCAACACATCTAGTGTTTACAAGTGATGATGTTGAATGTAGAATAAAGTGTTATTTATTTACTCTACATTCAACACCATCACTTGATAAGACAACAGAAGTGTTGAAAGAAAATGGCTATTTTTTTAGCAATTTTATGACATATTTATGGTAAATTTTTCGAATATATTATATTTGTTTCTACTCTGTATTGAGCATTCTTTTAAGAATAGCATTTTTAGTTATTGTAATTTATTCCACATACACCAATCCTATACTATATATATATATATATATATATATATATATATATATATATATATATATATATATATATATATATATAAAATGTAATTTTAATTTAATTACAAAATTGTCTTCAATTTATTTACAAAATTAAATTCGACTTTCAGCATCCATTTTTGAAACATGGTTAGAAATGTGTAGCGAAAAATATTTTAAATCAATTAATTTATAATATATATATATATATATATATATATATATATATATATATATATATTCTTCCTGAAACATTCTAGCCACATCTGGAATTTAAAAGAAAAAATGATATGGACCCGACAGTAAGGTGGAAAATTTTAAAAAAAGTTAAAACTATATAACAATTATACCTGCATTTTCAAACTATGCCAACTTAAAAAATTAGGGATTACGACATTTCTGGCTCCAAAAAATCTTTTAAACCAAAAATCTTAAATTTAAAATCCTTGCCTTGACATCATTTGTTACGTGAATATGAAGCCGGATAAAAAAAAAAATATAATTTAAAAACCATTGTTATTCTTAAGCTACGCTCCTCTCTTTATCCTCCTTTACATTTAAATTACACATTTGCTTTTCTTCTTCTTTACTGCATACATTTACAATACACTTGCATTCCCGTTCCTTTCTTTTCTTTTCTTAACCCTTCTTTTTTTTCTTCTTTCCTCTCCAGACCGCCTTCCTTTCTATCACACTCAATGTCATGTTTTTCGATCATCATGTGCCTGTTAATTTATTTTTGAAAAATAATCATGTAGCATTCTTCGTATTTTTTTTTTTTAAATAAAGCGTTAAGGAGGGCATTTTTAAAAATATCCCCCGAAGAGAACGTCAGTTTGAAACCAAGGCCGCGTATTTAAATTGACCTCCTGATTTTTAATATATATATATATATATATATATATATATATATATATATATATATATATATGAAGAAATATAGTTTTTAGGTGTGCTATATTTATGGGATAAACTGCTCAATATCAGAGATAGACCGTGTGTAAATATAAAAGTGAATATTGAAGTCAACAATTAGAGGTGACGGACTGTTTCATGCTAGACGCAATCCTCAGGCCACCTGATATATATAAATATATATATATATATATATATATATATATATATATATATATATATATATATGTGTGTGTGTGTGTGTGTGAAAAGTGTGTATATAAATATATATATATATATATATATATATATAATTATTTATATATTATATGCGCGGTAGTTATTAGATAGCGCTTAATATCAGAGATAGTACTAATATATCCATATATATATATATATATATATATATATATATATATATATATATATATATATATAAATAAGTACATATATCTACACATACACATATATTTACACGCATACACACTCATATATTTACACATACACACATATTTGCACATGCACACATACATTTATTGTTGAGAGATCCACACTTACCCATTATATACATATACTAAAGCTACGTGAAGACCCGAGAGAGGAAGACCGAAGAGTCGAGTCCAGAGTGACAGAATAAAAGGTTGTAGGTAACCGGAAGAGTGAGGGGTGAGGTAACAGTGTTGTAGGAGTCACTGTGAGCGAGCACGTAGACTCAGTAAGAAGTCATACAGCGATACTTCAATACCAAAGACTGTATATATATTTTGTTACTAACCCGTATTCCTGGAACTATTAACCTGCTTTACCAGTTTGTATTATTACGTTAATACATTATTTTGATATATTAATTCTTGGCGTTTGTTATTTATTGGTACCGGATTTCAACCCGGAAGGCACAACAACTTGGCGACGAGGACTTCGAACTCACACGGGAAGAATAAATAACAAAATCCTCCCTCGTCGACAACAACTTGGCGACGAGGATATCGAACTCACACGGGAAGAACAAAAAAGACAAAATTCTCCCTCGTCAACTTGGCGTCGAGGACTTCAAACTCACACGAAAAAAGAAAAATTTCTCCCTCGACTACCACAACAACTTTGGCGACGATTAAATTTGAACTCACACAGAAAGAGTACAAAGAAATTCTCCCTTGCCAACCACCACGACTTGGTGCCGAGAAATTGGGACCTACACGGAAAGAAAAAAATTCTCTCTTTTCACCACAACAGCTTTGGCGAAAAGAGTTTGCATTTCTCGGAGACTCAAAAGAGAAAATTGCCGTTTTGCCCGTATCCACAAAAACTTGGTAACAAAGTGTTACGAGGATTAAAATACGGAAAATCGAGTTTTTCGTAAGACTCTTATCATGGAGGATTTTAAATGTATTTTATTGGAACTTAATATACCAAAATGAACAGCAATTACAATTCCAAGAAAGAATGGAACAAATATTACTACAAACGCAGAAGGAAAATCAGGAAAGACAAATGCAAAATGAAGAAAGACAATTACAACTCCAGGGGCTAATTGTAAAAGTAGCGAGTAATACACAACAACTAGATATTGAAAAAGAGGCGAATTTTTCTCAAGACGCAGTATGGAACATGATAGAAACATTCAAATATTCCCTAGATAAAAATTTCGGGACTTTTTCAGACGTCATGAAGACATCTTCAACATTGATTGTCAAAATTGGACAGAAGCAAAAAAGCTACGACTATTACTCAGAAAATTAGGAACGGAAGAATGCACAAAATTCGTGGATTACATCTTGCCAAAGAAGACAAATGATCTAACGTTTGATGAAGCAGTAACATGCCTGACGGAGCTTTTCAGCCCGAAAACGTCACTCTTTCACAAAAGGTGGAGATGTTTTAACCTCGTAAAGAATGAAAATGAGGATTATTCTACGTTTTCCGCAATTAGGAATAAATATTTCGAAGATTTCAAGTTGGCAGAATTTACTCCAGACAATTTCAAGTGTCTTATTTTTGTACAAGGGTTAGCCTCAGCAAGAGATAGTGGAATGCGCAAAAGAATGTTTTCAAAACTGCAAAATGAACTTGGATTAACACTACAAAAACTATCGGAAGACTGCCAAAAATGTCTAAGTATAAAGAAAAGAAAAATATATATATAGGATATATATATATATATATATATATATATATATATATATATATATATATATATATATCACATATTCGTAAGTTAAAGAAAAGTTTGCCTTTTTCACCCTCCCCGGAAAGAAAACAAAAATGACAAAAGTACAATGTACAGGGAAAATAATGATGAAAATCAAAGTAAATATAAGCACCCCCTCTGCATGTTATCGATGTGGAGGAGTACACTGGAATAAGGATTGTCGTTTTAAATATAAAAACTGTCTTGCATGTGGAAAAATGGGTCACAAGGAATCCCAATACAGGAACAGAAAATTTACTAGTAGGATAAGAGCTACTAAAATGCATGACGAAGACAATACTAACATAAGGAAATATGTGGAACTTGAAATCTTAAATAAAAAGATAAAATTGCAACTTGACACACGTTCAGACCTGACGATAATTAACCTACAAACATGGAGAAAGCTTAATAGACCAACAATGTTATATACACAGAAAATTGCTAAGTCTGTTACAGGAAAGCGTATAAAATTCGAAGGAGAAGTAATCCTAAATGTAAAATTTCACGGGAAAACAAGAAAACTCAAAATATTCGTAATGAAGGATAAAGAAAATCTGGTGGGCACGGACTGGATGCAGAAGTTCGACGTATGGGATTTACCTATCAGTTCTTTTTGTAAAAAGATAAGGTACGAATCATCAGAAGTTATAAAACTAAAGGAAGAATTACATAATCAATTTGCAGAAGTATTTTCGAGCGGGTTTCCACAAATTAACTTTTGTTGAATGTGTTATACTCTAAGACTCATCAGTTATTTATATTTCGTAACTGTGGCTGTTTATATGGATAATTAGAAATAACTACTCTGTATTTTTCAAAGGGACAACGACACGATTCTCAAAGAATCTATTCTAGCCAATCATTGTAGAATGACGAGCCTGTTTATCTTTTTTAAATCATCATTATAAAAATGTTTGAATTTTGCTCCTTAACTCTAAAACGGCGTATTATTAAATTTAAAATTCAAACCCAACTGGATTGCTAAAAGACCGAGCGGTGTTTGGTTAAAGAATATATTTTACGTAGAAAAATACAATTATTAAAAGTTATGATGCTGTAGATAATATAAGCAATGAAATTGAAAGCCTGTATCACGATGGAAAAATGAGGGAAAGTTTGTTTATTCAAGGAAGATTTTCTGAGGGACTAAAAATCTGAAATGGTTGCATCCGCGGACCTGGGGCATATCGAATGTCGAAAAAGTTGATACCGAGATAAAATTCGTTACATTAATCCCCATACTCAAATGTCCATGCCTTAATAAAAAGGAGTGCGAAAAGGATAAATCCAGTGGAACGATAAAATGTTTACGAAAAAAAAGAATGAGTTTTTAGTGATAGTGATAAGGAAACACAGAAAATTTGGATCCATTCATAGATAGTTCACAAGGATCCAACCTAGAAGGAAAATTAGCAAAATATTTCTACATCGATAATCTAATAAACACAAAAACTCGGCTGATAAGGTGATACCATTATATAAAGAGGCCGTTTCAACAGTGGAAAAGTTTAATTTTCAGTCAAAATCGTGTGATTTGAAGGAAGAAGAAAATGAATTGATTAAACACGTTTGTAATTTAAACAAAGTATTAGGCTACAAGGATAATCTAGTTGATGTTACTTAATAAATTTCATGTAACTATCACGATGCCATGCCAAAGGAAATATTTCATCTCAAAATACTAGCGTATTCGATCTCTTTCCGATATAGTCTGTCTATATTTCTGAGATGAGGTATTACGTACATTATTTACATTATTCGGACTATTGTCCTCATTTTTGTTGCCATATTTATTACAACGTCTCGACCGTTATACGCTCCGGCCTTCTTCAGATGGTTGGAACGTCGAACTGAACACTTTATTTCGCTCACTGGGGTAGACTGTTCTAGTTCCACGTGCAATGTTTGATGGATGTCAGTTCAGTTATCTCCTGTTAATTTCCCTTTGAAAGTTCTCCACTGCCTTAACCGGGTATTGAACTCAGTTGAGTTATCTCCTGTTAATTTCCCTCTGAAAGTTCTCCACTTAACCGGGTATTGAATTCAATTCGCTTATCTCCTGTTAATTTCCCTCTGAAAGTTCTTGCCTTAACCGGATATTGAACTCACACTCTTTGGGTCCTCTCACTGGATCTAACCAACGCATTTATCCACTGTGCCATATGTCCTTGAGGACATCTGGGTATTATAAACCTAATGTCTTCAGCAACCATTTTTTCCAGTGTTCATATTGCAATTTTGCTGTTATCATTGCATGTTTTTACCAGAACTCATATTACAACTTAGTTATCATCATTGCTTTTCTCTGGCACTCCTTATTACTGGTTCTCATATTGTATTTATTTCTATGCTTGGTCGGCTCAGGAGATTTTTGTGGCCTAGCGTATGTGCTCTTTCCGAAATGTTTAAAAGTTACGATTAAGGGAAGGATACTTTTGACCGATTTATGGAAAATAAAATTACCTTGCGATCAGCTTATCCCAGAAGAAAATAAAAACTTGATTTTTAGGTAAAAATTTATTGCATTTAAATACAATCAAATTTCCTAGAGATAACTTCGACGATTCGCTACTTATCAACTTATATATTTTTTGAAACGCATCAAAGAGCACGTATTGTTTTATCGCAATTACTTTTCTGATAGCCTTTGAACAACATATTCAAAAGGGTATCAGAAAAGTAATTGTTGAAATCCAAACAAAGTTTTCTATGCTTATAAATTTTATATATGTACCCTCTTGAGAAAATCCGGCAGATTTAATAACTAGTGAGTTATCTTTTGAACTGTTTGAAAAAAAAAATCGAACGTTGGAATGCGAGTCTTATATGAATACTTGAGGAAGTCCACACATAATTTTCTATGTCTGAAGATTTTATATAGGTTTCCACTTTAGAAAACCCTGCAGATTTAATAACTAGTTTATTATTCTTTGAACAGTTTGAGCCAAAATTAGAATTTTGGAATGTGGATCTTATATGGGTCGTTGAAGACGACGGTAGATAACCCCGCTCACACAAAAAATTCCCTTCAAACCGAGGCCATATTGATCTTTGGGTAGAATACCATAATGTCATTCAAGGTACTGAATGAGGTCACCTTTCTGATTCATGCTCTTAAGCGTTTATATCCAATAGTGCTGCGATATCTTACTTATGCACATACATTTAAAGGGCTTATAAAGAAATCATGTTAACCTTCAGCCACGAATTCACAAGGAAACATTCAAAGTTATGTAGATTATTAAGAATATTAACATTAGAATTCAAATTCAGTAATAAGTTAAAATATTCTGCCACAGATCCTAAGCAACTTGCTGAGATATATCTACTCAAACTGATGCAGAAACAAAGAAAGTCAATATTTACAAAATCCTCAAACTGAAAGACTTCCTAAATTAGTAACAGATTTAAACCTGTTTTTAGATGAAAATGGTTTCATTCATTCTAGTTGAAGATCTCTATCTATAAAAGGCAGGATGTGTGTGCGCGTGTGTGTGTGACGAATGCACGGTCGCAATTTACGACGGTTTGCACCAAAATTTACATGCACATGTTCCAAGTTATAGGGAAAGCCAAGACTGACCTTGCATTTCCCAACTTCCATCGATAGTGGAAATAATCAATTTTTTCATGCTTCTACGACAGTTTTGATGTAGTTTGCTGCCATTTTCTACTGGCGAGAGTGAGAGCCTATAGCTGGCTGTCACGAATAGACAGGAAGATTCTATTGGTCAGCGTGAGAGCCAACAGCTGAATGACACGAATGTTAACTAGCATGCTAGCATGCAAAAAAATCGATAGCTGCATTCGTCACAAGTGCGAAAAATTTAAATCTGCATGGCACTTTACTCCAATTGGCTCATTCACTTGCTTAAACTCAACGTTGATTCTGATTGTGCAGAACTGGGTTGGGTGTGAAAAAGTATTTGTTGTTAACATTCTTTTTTCATTCGGTTTTTCCAGTTACGAGTCCTTTTTTAAAGCTGATCGTTTTGTGTTCATTTTGTTTAGTTCTTTTTTCGTAACAGATTTAATGTTTAGTATAGAGCTTAGAAAAAATTCGCAGTGTGAGATAGGCAAAAAGTAAAGCATGTAGCAACATCAGCACGGCAAAGGGCACTCGTTTAAAGGCAAAGAAGGGCAAAAAAAATTAAGTCAAGTGATAGCGATTGGTGTATGAGTCGTACGATTTTTGAATCAAGCACGGGCAACGCCGGGCCATGCTGCTAGTTAGCTATAAGCTTGGCATTATTTACCCAATATTATTGCATCCGAAAAATAATTTAACATGACAAATCATAACAGACACGCATGCAAGATTTAAGCATTTAGGAAGTTCTAGTACCCTTAATAAAGTGAAAGTCTCATTCATTGGCGTGCCTAAGGTCAGACAGACTATTAAAAATTATGTTTCCAGCTGTTATCTTTGCAAAATATAATGCACTTTCATCCCAAATTAACTAACATCCCTAAAGAATGAGTACATAGAGTTAACTTGATCAAACCATTTCCTCACTTTTTTTTTAACCACGGTGTAGGAATAGATTTTACAGGACGTTTAATGATTAAAATGAAAAGGATCCGCCTAGTTATAGTTAAAAAAAGTAGATGGCTTGACTCAAATTCACTGTTTGAGTCATCGTCATCCTTTGGAATTGTCCTTAACACATAATTTTAACCCGGTTTATACGGTGTCCGAAAATGAATCTGCTTCCTGCCACTCAATAAGTGGCACTGATTCTACCAGAAAATCTAAAATATCAGCTAAAATAAAAATTAACAAATCTGATCATAAAGTACCTTATATTTGGTATTAGGCGTTTCACATAACATATTTGTGAATTAATACAAAAATGAACTGTTTTCTGTAAGCCAGAATTAATGTTTATAAAATAAATAAAAGAAATTATGTCGAGTGTCTAAATATCGTGCTACTAGCACAAAAATTTAAATATTGTTCTAACCTTGCAAGTGAATATGCCATTCAATTTTGACAATTGTAAATTGTTTCCACTTTCATGTTTTGTTGGTAATGTTGAAATAAAAGAAAATTGTATAAATGACCAAAATAACGATTTTTTCTTTGTAAAAAAAAAAGATTTCTAATACGTTCAAACATTGTAGAAAAATGAAAGATTTCTAACATAGTTTCAAACATTGTGAAAAAAATATTGTATGTATGTATGTATGTGTAATATTGCATTTGCTGTGAAAAATCATGTAGAATTACAGTCTGTACGTATTGTAAAAAAAAAAAGAAAAAAAAAGAGTATTCTTTGTAATTTGCTTGCACAAAAGAAGTACACCATACAACATGAAATTTATACGCAAAAAAAAAATGTTGGCTTCTTGAATCTTGGTCTAAGGCGAAAATGTAAAAAATTAAGCTGATTGAGCATGTATCGTCTGCTTTTCTGAAATAAAAACAGACATTGTTTTAAGCTTTAGCTTAAACTATTGACTTTCAAAAAAAATATTTTCGCGTCCTTCTGATTTGTGAAAACATAGCTGCGTATGATTTTATTTCGGCGCCAATCAAAGGGCTGCCCGCCAAATCCTAAGACAGATTGTGGAGCCTATCTCGATGTATACTTAATTGAATCGAGGAGAGGACATCATCAGCTGCAAGGAGACGCCATACCATTCCAGTACCGGAAGTTCGAGCTAAGATGCTGAATGAATCCAGAACACACTGTTTAAGGGGCTATGACAAAAGAAATTTGACACTACCACGTGAGAACTGAACAGAAAAAAAAGCCCGATCCCTCATGTAAGAAAAATTCATCGACTGGTGTGAAATCCATTTCTTCACAATTATCAAGAAAGATCGCTACGGACATTGTGTCTACTACTTGAAAAGCATTCAGAAAAAAAATACTACCTTTCCCTTTTCTATATTTGTTTTAATGTTGTTTCAATTCTGGAGATCTCTGGCAGAACATTTATACCTTTTTATTGTAAAAATAGAATATTTTGTTTGAAGTAAAAAAGGTAGACATTTATATGATTTATTATAAAAAAGGTATGAATTTATATCCTTTATTGTAAAAAAGGTATAAATGTATATCTTTTATTGTAAAAAAAGGTAGAAATTTATATGCTTTATTGTAAAAAAAGGTATAATTTATACGCTTTATTGTAAAAAAGATATGCATTTATATACTTTATTGTAAAAAAGTTATAAATTTATATGCTTTATTGTAAAAAAGGTATACATTTATATGCTTTATTGTAAAAAGAAGATATAAATTTATATCCTTTATTGTAAAAAAGATATGAATTTATATGCTTTATTGTAAAAATAAGGTATAAATTTATATGCTTTATTGTAAAAAAGGTATGAATTTATATCCTTTATTGTAAAAAAAGTATAAATGTATATCTTTCATCGTAAAAAGGTGGAAATTTATATGCTTTATTGTAGAAAAGGTATAAATTTATACGCTTTATTGTAAAAAAGATGTACATTTATATACTTTATTGTAAAAAAAGTATAAATTTATATGCTTTATTGTAAAAAAGGTATACATTTATATGCTTTATTGTGAAAAAGGTATAAATTTATATGCTTTATTGTAAAAAAGGTATACATTTATATGCTTTATTGTGAAAAAGGTATAAATTTATATGCTTTCTTGTAAAAAAGATGTACATTTATATACTTTATTGTAAAAAAAGGTATAAATTTATATGTTTTATTGTAAAAAAGGTATAAATGTATGCTTTATTGTAAAGCATATAAATTTGTTATCTGCCATTGTCGTGTACTTTTGTCCTTATACATTAGCTGTACACCAAACATTTGTTTGTACTACTTCGATATTTTTGTAGGGTAAAATCTTATAGTATGTACGTGCGTCTCTGTGTATGCTAGCTGATTATTTAGGTTGGCTTGTTGTTTTTATTTAGCCACATATCAAGCTTTATGGATAATTTAATGACGAAATATAAATATTTTCTACGTAATTTTATTTGCTTTGGGATAATAATGGTTTTAGTGATACACGTCTTGCTAATTAACCCCAACCTGGGTGGGGAAGCGTTGGATTCATACTTTTCCTAAGGGTGTTTGCTCGTGCCTAGTGTAACAGTGAAATTGTCCAAATCGTGTAACGGCATGAAATAATTGTCTATCCCACATAATGTTTAATATCTAAAAAAGTTTTTTTTTCATGGTTGTCAGAAAAGACTTTTAGACATTTTGACACCATTTTTTGTAATAATAACTGAAAAAAGAACAACAACTTTGATTTATTCAGTTAGACAGAGAATTGGTTAAAATCGTTTTGTGTCATCCTCGCTATGTCTTCCCAACTGAGCAATGGTGAGAGAACAAAGATCAATCAGGACTTTAGTAATGGTATATACATTCATGCTCTGGCTTCCATCTTTAAAGTCCATTTAAGAACAATCAAGAGAACAGTAAATAAGTTTTAAAAGGTAACAATAGGGAGGAAAACTGGATCAGGAAGTCATAACAGGGAAAAGGATCATCATTCCTCTAAAGACATCAATTAGATATGATCCAACTCAATTCATAACACGTTTGCCACATGAAAGAGGAGTTTCAGCTATGACAGTCCAAAAGTGAAAAATGTTGCAGTTTTTTTGGTATGTACTAGTTAGCTAGCGTAAATGAGCTGACTCATTTTATAGTTCACCAATAAAAGGGTTAACCAATCAGAAAGCTCAAAATATTCAATCCGACGTGTATAACGGCAGCCATTTTTTCTCCTAAATTGTCTTCACTGTCAACATGATATCGAAGATTTAAAGAATTACTTAACAACCGCTACATTCTCTGAACCTTCACTGCCGACCTCTGATATTGAACAGATTACGGACTTCACTGGATTCCATATACAGAGACTGAGGCAAACATGGTCAACAAAAAAGACATGAACATGAAATCGTACGTGAAACATGTGAGGCACCTTGTTATGCCATGACAGAAGATTAGAATGTTAGAGAGGACAAAGATAAGTTGTAAATGATCCTGGAATATATATATATATATATATATATATATATATATATATATATATATTTGAACACTATTTCAATACTTCGTTCTTTACCAATGGTTAATTAATGATGAACCTATTATTTTCGTTTATGATCAATTTCATCACGTTATTTCTGTTAAGCTTAGATAAAAATTATACTTTCTTATTGCTCAAATTAGAGTTCAATAGTGTCATAAAAACCTCGGAGAATTCCAGATATCTTAAATCATTTCTAAAATGCAACCTTTTAGAATTTAGATATGATATATATATATATATATATATATATATATAAATACTGGGTATGATGTATAAATTGCCGCCATTTGTTTTATTTCGCGCATGCGCGTTGTTTGTTTTTGATTTTTAGTAGTGTCAATTTGGCACCATTTTTGAGAAAAAGAGCACCATGACGCAATTCAGTTCGCCAGAAATTTGGAAACGGCATGCTGTACTGCTTAGCATTCACACTGGAAACTCTAATACAAACATTGCAAAGAGGTTCTGGTTGTCAGTCTGATGACAGTGCAGAGGATTCGAAAAGAGTTGGATGTGTCTAATAACAATTACGAAGGAACGGCAGCTGAGAACACTCAGTCTGATCGTTCTGATAAGAAAAAAAACGTTCGAATTTGTTAGTGAAGGCCTCAGACTCAACATGGAGGCCTTGAGGAGATACTGCCGCTCTGTGTCAAAAGGGAGGCTGCTGGAAGACTCTATGTCTGGCAACAGGACTCTGTATCATGCCACTCAAGCAGGAAAAACTCTGTCAGACAATTTCTGTGACCACGTTGCCCCTTACATCTGTCCACCTAACTCGACAGACTGCAACCCGATTGATTATTATGTGTGGGGCGCAGTTAAGCGAGAGAACAATAAAACTTCTTGTAACATCAAAGATGAACAGAAGGCAAGGGTTGTGGCTGCACCGACCAACTTATACAAGGAGACCACTCAGAAGATGTGCAGGAGATTCCGAAGTCGTCTGGAGATCGCGGTTTAAAAAAAGGGTGAGAAAATGGTTTGATCACGTTAACTCTATGTACTCATTCTTTAGGGATGTTAGTTAATTTGAGATGAAAGTGCATTATATTTTGCAAAGTTAACAGCTGTAAATATAATTTTTAATAGTCAGTCTGACCTTAGGCACACCAATGAAGGAGACCTTCAGTTTATTAAGGGTACTAAAATTTTCTAAATGCTTAAATCTTGCATGTGTGTTCGTTACGATTAGTCATGTTAAATTATGTTTCGGATGCAACAATATTGGGTAAATAATGTCAAGCTGATATCTAATCTTCCACGAGAACGAATTGAATTCAACACTCAGAAGCGACAGATTCTTTCATGCTTAACGCGGTCGTCGGATCACCTATTGCGTTTAACGTGAAACAATCTGTCGCCTCCTCTGAGTGTTGACGTAAATGTTCAGTTTTTTTTTTATTTTATATTTACATATACTCTATCTCTGATATTGAGCACTTTAACCCATAAATATAGCATGCCTTTATATGTATATATTCATTATATACATACATATGTAATTTAAGACATTTTTTTATGTTTATGCATTCTTTTTATATATACAAATATTTAAGTAAATGCTCTGTTTATAATAAACAGTATTAATGACATTTACCGGCCTGAATGTCCGACAAATTGTCATATGAAAATTTCTCGGACATTCAGGCCGGTAAATGTTGTTTAATACTGTTTATTAATACTGTGTAGTCTGGCTTTTGCTTCTAGGAACTGAGCAGCTCGATTACCATACAACAAAAACGACGGAAGAGCCCAATATACACAAACACACACACACACACACACACACACACACACACATATATATATATATATATATATATATATATATATATAATTTCAAAATATGAGTTCTCATGTTTCAAAACAAGAGCCTAAAACTTCAATATAATTATTTCACACTTTAGCGTCTATTTTTGTATCGAGCACAGTTTTTTTTAAATAATAGCAAAAATACGAAAGAACTTTGGGTTATTTACCTAACGCGTTCTTTTGCTATTTTCTATATATTCCCCCCCACCGACATATATATATATATATATATATATATATATATATATGTGTGTGTGTGTGTGTGTGTGTGTGTGTGTGTGTGTGTGTGTGTGTGTACTGGTTTAACCAATTCTTCAGGCTCGATTATTTCCGATTTCCAAAATACTATCCAAATTAGTTAATTCTTCTGATGAATGATAACTGGTTGTAGAAGAGTTCGTAATCGGATCACGAAGATAAAACTGTCATTAGTAATTTCTCCCACACTCTGTCAGTGACAGTTCCTTTCTCCTGTTGTTGATATTAGCCACCTCTGGAG